>JAKCPI010022169.1:0-18571 GCA_023213315.1 Euborellia annulipes | reverse complement strand
TGTTGACCATCATAACTGATAGCATCACCTTGAGTTTCTGTTAATTGTTTAAGTCGTTGGATTCGAACGAACACCTGATTTTCGGAAATATTCTAACCTAGAAACAGAAGACAGAATAAATGAGATTTTTAGAAATAAGTAAACAATAATACTAGATCCACATAGTGGCAAGCAGCGTAGAAGACCTGATCAAGCATGAACAGAAAGTGAGTGCTAAAGTTAAAACCCACCCATTCTTTTTTTTGTGATTCATTTCATGCGATTAATTATTATTATTTTTTTTCCAAAGCTTTCATAAAAAATTTTCTATATTTAAAAAAAACTAACGGAAATAAATACATGAAAAAGGCATTTTGGCATTCAAAAGAGAAATTTATCAATAAGGGAGGTTTCAAAATAATAAAATATTTTATTTCCTCTTTCTTCTTTACTTTACGAATTTGAAAATAAAAAATTAGTTTTTCTTTTTTGCAAAAATTTTCTATAAAAAAATGTATTTTTTTTTTTTAAGTAAATTGTCAAACTACCAAAGTAATGTTAGTTAAATAATCACCTTTGATTGGTTGTTAAATCAAAAGGGAAACAATTATGGAGAATATATCGCTAACAAAGATATGATATTTACTGGTGAGGCCAAACATCCCATGGCCCCCAGGGAATCAGAACCAGGATCTCCCGCCTTTCCGGGGCATAGGCGTGCTGTCCATTGCACCGCACCAGGCCACCGGCACCGGGGGCCATGGGATGTTTGGCCTCACCAATAAATAACACATCTTTGTTAGATATACTGTATCTCTATAGATAATACTGAAAGAATTTTATAATAGTGAATAAACAGGCGTTATATCGTTTCTAAGACTAAATATATCTCTATGACTTTGTTAAGTCCGAAAAAAATCGAGATGTTTTATCTAATTCAAATATATAAATCTCGAAAATATTTAATTATGAGAATTTCAAAACTTGACTGAATAGCACAAACCTTCGTAAAAATATAAATAAATAAATTTATATACTTGGTCAAGAGCTGTGACTCGCAGCCATCGAAGCGCAGTTTCAATTCCTTTAGGAAGCGATTGTCCAGTGCGCTGTAGAGAAACAGCAAGAGGTACACCGAAGACACGTTTATCTGTTAAAGAAAAGTGAAATAATAAAATAGAATTAAATTATATGCCATCGTGTCACTTACCTTTATAATCAGGTGTCTTAATTTTTCGAATAAATTTTGGAAATTCCCAATTCCAACCAGTACGATGCGTGGGACAATATCGTTCCATTGTAGCCGTAAGTCGCAGAAGAGCGTGTTTTCGTAAAACAAGAAGTTGACCACATGAAAGACCAGCGAGTGGAGGCGGTGAAGTTGTTGACTCTTCACTAAGCACATCCGAAGAGGATCCTGATGTCGGGGAAGATGGCGGAGGATCCACTACTGAAACTACCGTCCGTTGAAAACTATGCCATCGAGTAACTGGCCGAGATTGCCTGGGTGACACTTGAACATCTTCCATATCGGAATCACCTCCAGCAGCTGATGCTAGAGTACTTGAAGAATCCTGGCTTCCTAATTCTCCAGACCCCGTTGATTGTTTAACGTAAGATTCTATAAAATAGAAGAGGATACATTTACAAATGATGATTGGGTGTAGATAGATGAACGATAAATGATAATGCTGGAGGTATTTTCAGGCAAAATTTTACTCCACTATACAGTCGACGTTTCGGGAGTTTCCCTTCATCAGGACTAATGTTGTTATAAATAAATGAACCCTCGTTGGTTTAGTCATTTGAGAATGAAGTTAATAGTCCAAATTCGCCTGCTGGATGGTAGAAAGGCATTTATAAGGTGGGTTCTCAAAATATGAGAATATATTGAGAACTTTTGAGGCTTATTAAAGCTTGTGGTTTGATTTATTATTATTAGGGGAATTTGCGGGAATTTGATGGAGATGCGTATGGCCAGGTGGTCACTTGGTGTCACCAGACTTGACCGCATCCCCAATGATACCATTAGGAGCAGGTTTGGCATAGCGCCAATCACTGACAAAATGCGCGAATGGCGTCTCCGCTGGTTTGGACATATCGTACGCCAAGACAGCAGTGGCGTGGCGAGGACGGCGTACGATATGGGGCTCCTCGGACGACAAAGCAGAGGAGCACCTAGGATGACTTGGCTTCATCGGGTTAAGAGAGACATGACCGAGCCTGTCGGAGACAACAGCATTGGATAGGAAGGAGTGGAGGGGGAGAGTAAGGTCCGCCCACCCCGCACCGCGGGATTAATAATGGCGAGGACAGAAGAAGAAGAGGGGAATTTTTAATCATAGACCACATTTTTGTATTAATTATTCATTAAATAATATGTTCACTTGAGTCGGAGCAAGTGCACAGTACTTGATAACGGCTGCGGAATAGGAAGTCAAAACGTAGTAGAATATTTATATATTTGTTCTCATTATATTGAGAACCCACCTTGTAAATACCTTTCTGCCATCCAGCAGGCGAATTTGGACTATTAACTTCATTCTCAAATGACTAAACCAGCGACGGTTCATTTATTTATAACCACATTAGTCCTGATGAAGGGAGGCGTTGAGTCTCCCGACTGCATAGTGGAGTAAAATTTGGCCTGAAAATACCTCCAGAATCATTTATCGTTCAGGATACATTTATTAATAGGCCTAAAATTTTATTAAATTCAAAATAAGTAAAAGTATCGATTTCATAAATCATATTTTAGTTTAGTTTTCCTTAATCCGAAATAATTTTTTTTTAATTATTTATTTATTGATCTGTAAGTCAAGATTTTAATAGAAATAGAGGTTTTGAGGGGTCTCTGATTTTTTATATGCCAAATTTAGAAAATATGTATATTTTTAAAAACTGACCTCTCCGGAAGGCAATATGTCTGGGACTATCGCCATCATCTCGGCCAAGTAATTCTGCAGCTTTTGGACTTGTATGATTGCTATTGGCATCTTTGAGGTACTGTTGTCGCCAAGCAAGCGGATGACATTCACTATCACTCAAGGCACCGACATCCCCAATTTCTGCAGCAGCTCGAGGTCGAGACAGTCTTCTAAGACGGGACAATTTACTTCTACTTCGAGGGGGAGCTGGCAAGTGTTGAGGTGTTGATTTGGTTGGAGGAGTGGTCGCTCCCCCATCTGAACTATCACCTGAAATAATATATAAAACAACATGTATAAGAGATAGTTTAATTTTATTTTTTGTTATTTATGAGAAATTCTTTTTATTTTGCGATAAGATCAAAAAGAAGCTTTATTTTGTATCAAGAAAATAATATTGTATTTTGATCAAAATAAAAACTAATCTACTAAAAAGAAAAAATTAGATTTTTAGTTTATTAGATGGATAATAATAATGGTCTTCTCTACAAAAATTAAAAGAAAAATTTGTAATACTATTGATATTTAATATAAATTTGAATTCAGGGTCGTAGTCTGTCAAGGGGGAGGGGGGAGGGGACCCTCACCCCGATCCCGAAATAAATACTAAATAAACAGAAATGTAGGTAGAGAAACATAATGTTGAAATTTTAAATGCTTCTAGATCAGTGGCGTCATTTGGGAGGGAGGAGGGACAGAGGGGCATTTGGCCATCCCAAGGGCTTTTTTAAATTTTATATTATTCTAATTAAAATATTTCAAAATATATTAAAAATGTGTCCTCCCCCCCAAGAAAAATTTGTAATGTCACCACTGTTCTAGATATTTTAAATACTTTTTTATATTCTTTAAAATTATTCATATTCGGATGGGGGGGGGGGGGGGGGGGTTCGCCCTGACAATCAAACCCCTCCCCCACACCCCGAAAAAATTTTCTGGTTACCGTCCTGATTGAATTGTTTATTTCAGAAACTCGTTCCTTGTCTGTTAACAGAATCACTCAGGGCCACAAGTACCTGTTGTGCTCGAGAGTTGAACCTTGAGCTTAGACAATCAACATATCGCCAAAATTCATAAATATTGTTTGATTTAATTATGCAACAATCTAATATTTATGACAAGTATTGTTAAATAAAATTAATCTAAAAAGTTTTGTGTCTCACCACCAGTGGCATTATCTCCCGTAATAGCAATTGGAGGTGGCGAGGGCTGCGTTGTTGGAGATGGTGTCAACGGAACAGATGAGCCGTCAGGGGAAGATCCCACATCTACGCAATTTAAATCCTTCATTCTCTGCTGCATGGAAGTGATATCCAACACTTGGGGTCCGCTAATGGTCACGGGTTCATGTGTCGTTTGACCTCCAGTACCTTGGCGAGGAGTATGTCGTTTTCGGCGTCGAGCTTTTAAGCTTTCCATACGTTTTAGAAAAGCCTTAGCTCCATCGCGAAGTCGTTCACTTCCAGAGCGACGAAATCGGGCAGCAAGAAGCTCATGGTCGCCAGGAGTAAGGAGACCTCCAGGAGGTAAACTGCCATAACTGAAAAAAAAAAATGAATCAATTCCTAGCTTATATTAATCAATTTGAGAAAAAAAATATTGGTAACAAATAAAATTATATAAGAAGAATGAAGAGTGAATTTATTTCTATTTATCTTAATTAAACTTGTAAACAGAGGCACTTTCGAGAATCAAACCCACATACTTTAAGATACCGAAATTGATAATTTCTAAATTGTAGGGAAAATTATTCCTAATTTAGTTAAAATAAATTTATTTAATCATCGCCAACCTATTCAAGATTTAAATTTAATTTAGTTTTTTTATTTTTAAAGAACCCGCGACCCTTGGTATAGAAGGCCAGCACGTTAGCAACTACACCAAGGCCCGAGAGCTAAATTTATTTCATTTGTGACCAAATGTTCTATGAGCTAGCTAAATGAACTTTTGAATATTTTTGTTTTGAAACTAGTTCTATATGAAATTATTTCTTCAGAAAAAACAAAAAAACATCTTCAACTTATGCTGCAATCAAAACTCTATAAATAAGCTAGTAAGAAAGAAATTTCTTCTACCTCAGTGAAAATTCTGTTCTGAAATTCATTCCAAAGAAAATTTAGGACAATAGAAAAAGTTTAAACTTTATCGGGGAATCGTAAGTGCTTCAAATTTAAAGGAGATGCATATATTATATTATTCTCTAACAATACCAAAGTTTGTTCGTTAACTTTTCAAAAAGATTTCACACTGTTGTTTGAGTTTAATATAAAAATATTTTAAATTATCATTAATAATCATTTTATTTGAATATAGAAAATAATTTCTACATCTTTATAATAAAATAAAAGTCGCACAGTACACAACTTTCTCTTAGTTTCGGTAATTGAAAATCATGTTTATTGTATTATTTAATTGAAATTATGGTTTCTAAAGCGCCAAAACCATAGAAAGAGAGGGAGAGAGCTGGTTAGGAAGAGGAAATTTGCAAACGGTAACTCTCGCTTTGCTGCACTCACACTATTACACAGACAGAGATCCTGTATTTTTCAATAGAACTCATTTCGAGTTAGAGATTTTCAAATGAATCGAATTTCTGACACGAATGCAATACTTCTAATAATGATGCTTTTCCAGACGTTTTCAACTTATTGTTAGTGAAATTATTTGCCACTTTCTTATCCCAGGGGAAATTTAAAAAAAACAGTAGATGCTAAATAAAAAAGTTTTTTTTGTCAGTTAATCTCAATTTCTCACCGAAAGTTGTTAAGACCAGGTACAGTGTCGGCGCCTCGACCTCCTCGTTCTTCTTCATCTTCAGCGTCTTCGTCTTCAGCTTGAGCTGCTGCGGCAGCAGCTGCTTGTGCTGCAGCATGAGCTGCAGCGGTCAAGGCGGCAGCCACAAGTCCAGCACTTGGTGGATGCGACGGTGTAGAAGATGGAGGATCTGCAGAGGCATCATCACGGGATGCAGCAGCTAAAAAATATCAAATATTATTAATATTTACCTGGTAAATACAGTACTTTATTTTTTTGTTTTGTTTTAAAGAATTACATCATAATTAGCATTTTGATGCATGAAAAAATTCTTAATCCAATGTCACATTTTTTTTTTTTTTTTTTTTTTTTTTAAACTAACACTTTTTTCTCATTCACATTCGCACTCACACACACATTCACACAGTCTTTTCGGCAGCTTAGGCCATTTAAGACTTTAGACGATAACCGTTGTAATATATATTATCTATTGTGGGTTCAGGCATTTCTATTTAAGCCATCTGGTATCCAAATGGCTTAAATAAAATCATCGGACTGCCTGGGTCCGAACCCGCGACGTTTGGCATAGGAGGTAGGCACGCTACCTACTATGCCACACCCGGGGGCCCAATGTCACATTTAAATCCCTTTAATAAAGTTACATTTATTTTTTTACTTATTTGAAATGAGTGCAGTGGCGTACCGAGGGAGGGGGGGGTCCGCCCGAGGCCCCGAGCTGGCATAGGCCCCATATATTTACAAAAAAAAAAAAAAAAAAAAATTGAATTAAAATTTCCCTTAGAGAGGCCCCGGGGCCCTTGTGGCAGGGCCGGATCTAGGGGCGGGAAAAAATTTTGGTTCCGCGGGCGGCAAAAATTAAGTGTCTCTAAAAAAAAAAGGTAAAATATTTTGGTTCAGTGAAAAAAAAAAAAAAAATTTTCACAGAAAAATTTTTGAGATCAGGGAAAACTTTTAGGAGGGGGCGGCAAATTGAATTGTGCCCCCCCCCCCCTAAAAAATCTCCTAGTTCCAGCCCTGCCTTGCGGTTCAGGGATATACACTATTTTAAAATATTTTTAAATTTAAAATATATTTTTGTGTATGGAGGTGAAGAATATTTAAAGATGAGCACCCCCCCAAAAAAAAAAAAATTCAATATAGGGCACCTCTTCTAGTGCCGCCCCAGGCCCCCAACTGCCTCGGTACGCCTCTGAATGAGTGTGGTATTGGAAATTTTTAAAATTTTTAAGAATGACTTAAGAAATAATCAGAGTCAAATGAAATGGGATGGAATAGAAATTTTAATGTAAAAGAAAGAAAGGTGACATACCACTGAGCTGCTGAAGACGTTCTGCATGTGACGCTGTGACGTCACCTACTCGAGACCAACGCCTCGATTCGGGTTGGAATGTCCAATTCTCAGAAATCGCACAGGCATCATCTTCATCGCTATCATCCACCTGCTGATACACAGAAGAAAAATACATCATTAGTTTTTAAAAGCTTTATATAATATTGTAAATAAAATGTACAGTATGTATGTTTGTATAACAATATATATAAAAAACAAAAACACCAAAATTGATTATTATGATTTTAATTTTAATAATATATCGATACGGCGGCGGCACTAAGGTTCACGTGAGACATATGCCCTCCCAACCAGTATTTTTACAAAGAAAATTAACAAGAGAATGTGTTAAAGTAATTTACTTTTCAAAAACTCGGCCCATGGATCAATAAAATATTTCTTTTATAATTAATTTAAACAAACATTATTTATTTGATGATCTATTGTATGTGGATTTATAAATTTAAAAAATCTGGTGTGACTGGCGCACAGCACACAACTTTCTCTTACCTTCGGTAATCGAAAGTTGTGTTCTGTGCTTGTCACACCAGATTTTTTGTGTCTAAATGTATTTAGTTTCCGACAGTAGGGTACAATTGAATTCAAGATGTAAAATTTATAAGTATGGGAAAATATTTATATTTTGTTACCATGGCAACCATTTCTCCTATCCTTCCCTATGAAATACAAGAGTAAAGTGGTCTTCAGAAGATTTCAATCGCAAAATGAGAATATACATTTTAAAGAGCATCTAAAAAATAATTGATTTTTGAATTTAAAAAAAAATCGTTGGAGCAAATTTTGAGAAAATCGAAAAAAACTGAAAAAGTACATCAGTAAAGTACTAGTACTCTTTGGCCGATTTTGATTAAAAGCTTATTTTTCCGGTCCCGGGGGGTGTTTAACTTAAATATAAAATTTCAACCTCATAGCTCAATTCCTTCATGCTTAAAATTGAACACACACACACACACCCACACACCCACACACCCACACACCCACACACCCACCCACACACAGACAGACCATGTCGCGAAAACCACTTTTTTGGATTCAGGGGACCTCAAAACGTGAAGATCCATCAAAATCTCGACATCGAATTTTTGACATGAATCCAATACTTTCTCTCTATATATATATTACATATATACATAGGTAAGAGAAAGTAAAAAAGGCATATTTTTTCAAGGTACTATTTTAATTTGATGTTTTTGAAAAAAATATTACTTTTCGTATATTCGAATGAAGTTATGTAATGTAATCTAAGAATTGTTTTTCTTGAATACATTTATTTTAACATTGATGGATGGGTTTAAATAAAATTTCTTTAAAATGAAATTAAAATATAAAAAATGTCGACAGTCTGGGTATAATCTCCAGCATTAAATAGCTACTATATTTAATGCAAAAGTTTACTTTATATCTAGCATTCGCATCGTGGAGCGAATTCCATTTAAACATATTTTTAAATAAAATTATAATTAAATGGAATGAAATTTCAAAATTTGCATTTAAATTTAAAGGGGAAAAATATTATCTTTTATGGGTTCACCAAAAGTCTATGAATAGAAGGATGAATAAATAATATCCGTAGATGATTTTCAGGCCAATTTATTTGGATTAACTCCTTCCGCCATGGGTCACCGTTTCGGAGCCAAAACTACTTTTTCAGGGCCATGTGGTATCATTCTTCGTTTGGCTTCATTGCCTTTCACATGTGTACTAGCGTGATTTATCACAACTTTAAATGACAAAATTGAGGGCTATTTGTTTTTCTTGACACCGCAATGGTCCTGAATAAGGAGTCGTTTTGGCTCCGAAACGTTGACCTATAGCCAAATAAATTGGAAAATCATCTCCGGATTTTATGTATTCATCCTTATCAGTATAGAAAGTTTTTACGAAGGAAAGGGAGCGGAGCGATCCGGGAGATTACCCTGCATGCCCGTATGAAATTTAAAAAATATAAAATAATGTTTATATTCTTTAAAATTTCATGCGGCAATATTAAGTCCCACCCATGCGTTTTCTACTTATGATTATTTCATTGCTTTTATTGGGATCTATGGGAGAGGCGTGGCTTCACCTGGTGGCAAAAAATGAACTAGCGATTGTAGGATTGAATGGCTGAGCTGATACGCAAGTACTCGTGTTTTATGAGACAAAAAGTTTAATTAAAAATAAAAAATGGGTGTGACGATACAGGAAATTTGTAAGTTTTCTTCTGCCATACTTACTAATAGAAATTTTATTTGTGGAGACAATATTATTGATCCTGGTCATGTTTTAAAGTGAGTAATAGTAATGACAGTTTCAATGACAGACCAAATTCTTGCTTTCTGTTTACAAACAACAAGTTTACGAGAAGAATTTCATGTTTATTCCCCCCCCCCCCTTTTTTTTTTTTTTTTCTTCTCCTCTCCATTCCTTCTTCCTTTTTTTTTTCCTTTCCCTTTTTTTTTTTTCCCCCCCTTTCCCCCCCCCCCCCCTCCCTCAAATAAATGATCAAATTTTATAATAATAATAACAATTGGGATGGATGCTCGTATAAGGCTGGATTAGGAAGTACCTGCAAGCACATTTGGGGCTGTACTTATATTCTGTAACCGCTATTTATGATATCTGATATGATGTTAGCCAAAAAGTGTTTGAAATATTTTATTGAATTAATAAATACAAGATAATTAAATGATAAATTAACTAAAAAATTAATACCGGTAATTAAATATAAAATTAATAATTTTTTTTTTTGTACTTACAAAAATAATTTAGAAGATTCAAAAAAATATCACGTGTACAGACAAAAAATGTGTTTGGAGTGCACCACATAAATCAGCTCTTAAAAAAATACGATATGAGAGGCCTTTGCTCGAGCACAATTGTTTTGGAGAAAAACAAGAAAAAGATAGAGGCAAAAATTAAAAAGAAGGTTTCTAAATCTGATAGATTGATTCTTCTACAATAAAATTATTTATAATTTTCACTATACTGTCTTTTTTTTTGGAAAAGAATGAAATCGAACTGTTTCATGCTTAGATGCATGACTTTTACACCCATAAACACAAAATAGATACACATTACTTTCAATTTTATAAGGAGAAAATTTAATATTTGTGAATATATTAGTGTATGTATGTATTATTTATTAATCTAACAATAATGTTTACTCGTGGATTAAAACTTTTTTTTTAAATAATGCAATTATATCAGATGTTTAAATGTTCTTGTCCCTTATATCACGTTAAACGTATGAAGGTTTATCCTACAATGGCTAGTTCGACTTTAAGCCACCAGGTAGCGTATTGAAATGCTAAAGATCCCAATATAGAGAAGTTTTTTTTTTTCCCCTGGAAAGTTAGTAAAACTCTTTACATACCTTTCTACAAACGTACATTTCAAAACATAAATATCTCTTTAAAAAACACTTTTATATTCAGAAAAAAAAACAAGTTTTAAACTTAAAAAAACAAGATTTAAGATATCGAATGAGAGTTATTGTTGTTGTTGAAGATAAAAACAAATTTCATAAATATTTAATTTTTCACTTTTCTTTTGTGTATAAATTTAGCATTGTAGTTCCTATGATTAGGTAATTTCGTAGTATTTTTTTTACTTACTTCTCTCCGCCGTATTTTCGTGATATTTATTCGTCTAGAACTAGTCCCACACTCTTTTCCGTTTGGGTATGTTTTTTAATATTTTTAATTGAAAAATTTGTAAATAGATGAAAGCAGCCAGGAAATTAGTCTCCACGAAATAAACCTGCATACAAAGAGTTTTACCTATAATTACCTGGCTGCCTGCTCCTTTAATCATTTGTTTAAATACAATAGCCACATTACTCCTTCAAATTTGTATTCATTTCTGCCGAAGAGGTTAGAGATATTTAAAAATCTATTAAATAGCTAATGAAGGATTCCATATTATTATGTATGTCCACGAATGTGATGTGAAGATTAGAAAATTCTTTAAATCTTTCAATTATTGATGCATCTTCTTTATAGGAAATACATAATTAGTCGATTTCAGGGCCGGCGCAAGCTATTCTGCCGCCCTAGGCAAGATATTTTTTGCGCCCCCCCCCAAAAAAAAACTTTAAAAATTTAAATTGCCGCCCCCTCCTTAAAATTTTCCCTGATCTCAAAAATTTTTCTGCGAATTTTTTTTTTTTTTTTTTTTTGCGGAACCAATTTTTTCCCCGTGCGCCGCCCGCGGAACATTTTCTCTTGCGCGGAACCAAAATTTTTCCCCGTCCGAAAAAAATATTTTACCTTTTTGCCGCCCGCGGAACATTTTCTCCAAAATTTTTTCCTGTCCGAAAAAATATTTTACCTTTTTTTTTTTTGTCGTCCACGGAACCAAAATTTGCCGCCCGCCGGAACATTTTCTCTTGCGCGGAACTAAAATTTTTTCCTTTTTTTAGAGATGATAAATTTTTGCCGGCCGCGGTACAAAATTTTTTCGGGTGCCGCTTGTGGAACCAAAATTTTTTTTTCCCTTTTTGCCGCCCTCTCCAGGTTGCCGCCCTAGGCGACCGCCTAGTTCGATTTATAATTAGATATAGACATAATTTTTATTAATTATTTCCTTCTGCGTTTTTATCTGCAAAAATACGAGTAAATCTCCTATTACTCTATATTATCATTCTCGTGCTGTTTCTACCGTCATTATAATTAGAAATGTCATATACTCATCCATATATAGTATATAATCTTTGTCATTAATTAAACTCAAATGAAGATTCCAAATTCGGGATTAACAATTAATAGATTAGCTGCATTAGAGTGAAGTAGATCTTGTAGAAAGGAATAAAGAAAAGAGCGATTGCAGCTAGTTTTATTTCGTTTATTAGTCACTTCAAGCCGACGTTTCCGTCAGATTTGCGACTATCCTCAGATTCCAAATCCACTTTTTGATGAGTTTTATTGACACACTTCAGCCCTCAAGTTGGTCGCTTATCTAAACGAAACTGCTTGAAGTGACTAATAAACGAAATAAACGTAACTTAAATCGCTCTTTTCTTTATTCCTTAATACGTTGTTGCAGGTTGGAAATAAAATTTCCTATTAAAATTAAAAACCAAAATCCTCCATCCCCCAAAGACAAGAAGAGGTTAGAGATGTCGACAAATATCAATATTGATAATCTTAAAGCCAAAGGTGCGGGTTCGGGTCTCATGCAGTCTGATGAATATTTATTTTTTCATTTGGCTACCAAATTATAAATAATTGGGCCTGGATCCACATATAGAGTATTTAAATAATTAGTGTTTATGTGACCTATGATGCCGAAAAAAAAAAACAAAAATAAATGAAACTGTCTGTAATTGGAGATATGTATTTCTTTAATATTACCGAGTAGACTATATCTGCAATTAAAGTCGAATGTAAAAAGTAATAATAATGCGAAAATTAGAAATCAAAAGAAATTTAACTTTTCCTCTCCCCCTTCTTTTTTCTTATTTTTGAATCATGTTTGATTTAATATTATCCGTATACTATTTTTTTTTAATTCCAATAAATTTTCCTTAATATCGTGCCTGAAGGCGTAAATCCATTGCCGAAACATTAAACATGTCACACCTCCTAGATTTTATTTAATACTTATAATAATTAACTATAAATTAGATAATTAATTTAATTAGTTCTGTAGTCATTACTTGAATTCAAACACCTTTTCGGATATATTTTATCTCAATTATTAGTCTATTATTTTAATTATATAATTTCCAACATCGTTGTCGTGAGTTGAGTTCGTAAATTCTTGTCTCGCAGGTGTCTGTTTTAAATTAAAGTCAAAGAAATCCGAAAATTTATTTTCCTTTGACATATTTTTTTATTCAGTATTCATTTAAAAACATATCCTATAAAAATTTATTTATTTTTGAGTGGATAAGAATTAGATTCTGTACTAAAAATGAGATATTTTCTGGAAAGATTGAAAATCAAAAATCTGCCCTTTTCCCGTCAACGTATGAATAAATAGAAAAAAAATATTTTAAAGTCTCATTAAAAATTCTCTATGCAAAGAATAAAAATATCTGATTAATTTTCCATTTGACTTGATTTATAATTATAATAAATAAATAAATAAAAATGGGAAAAATATGTTTAGATGTTTATTTATGATAATTTCGTGGAAGCGAAAAAATACATTCAAATGAATCTAACTTTTAAGATATTTATTTTATTTACTGCATTAAAATTAATTATTCTGATATGATAACATTAAAAAAAAATTTGTTTTCTATATAAGTGCTCCACTTCTGTTTTGGTTATCATTAGGCTATATGCGATAGAAAAAGACAGAAACTTTTATTTATTCTTTTAGTAATAGAAAGAATAATCTAATTGACATCATTAGGTCAGCGTTGATTGAATTAATGTATTTTTTTGATAAAAATACTAATTAATTAAATAATTGTTTAAAAAATATATTATTCCCGGAAAATTTACAATCAGGTGTAAAAAGAATTTAATTTCATGACGTCACCATTTCATACACCCATCTCAGAGAATTCAATTTTTTTTTTTTCAGTTTTTATTATAAATAATTTAGTTCATTTGTTCTGAGTGAAATTCTAAAATATTTTTGTTACTAATTAATTTACGGACGGGGTCTATATGGCTTCAAAAAAACCTTAAGAAAAAAAAATTAGGTGATTTTCACCGTACTGAAATTTTAGTTTTTCTTTCTTTTACTTATATTCAAATATAGAGAGGGAGAAAGTATTGGATTTATTTCAAAAATTCAATGTCGAGATTTTGATGGATATTTACGTTTTGAGTTCAAAAAATTTTGGTCCCGCAAAATCTATGATCAAAATAAATTATGAAGAAAACCCGAAGGGTAAGAGAAAGTTGCGTGCTGTGCTCCAATCACACCAGATTTTTAATTTTCTTTACAAAAACTATAGTTTTTCCAAATTAAAAATTAAATAAATTATTTTTTATATAATGACTATAACAAACTACTACCCTTATCATATATTCATATGAAAGTGGATATTTGTGCTTATTAAATTTCATTGGTCTTGTTATAAGAGAAAAAAAAAAACTTCGTGATGACCACACCTCGCTCTTTTATTTCGACTACGCCTCTTCTTAAAATAGACCCTTCTGATAGAATTCCTCAACACGATCTCATAAAACATTAATATTAAAATGCAATTGCAAGATGTGAATGATCATCGCTGGGTTGTATTGTCTGGTCACGGAGAGAAAAACGCAACACCTGTGATACACCGACGTCGACAACGAAAATGACGAAGGAGAGGGATAATTTTACAAATGACATCCACCGTTTGAATAAGAAGGAAAAAAAAAGCTTTTCTCTCTATCTCTTTTCATTCTAGAGGATAATTAGTATGCACGCTTTTTTGGAGATTTTTTTTCTCTCTCTCTGTCTCTCAAATATCTAGATTCTTTCCATTCCGTTGAATTCATTTATTTCAGAAAAAAATAAAAATAAAAAATCGAAAAAATAATATCTTTTGAAATTTATATTTTGATCAAATGGAATTTATTATTAGAGGTGATTTAGTTTTTCTCATTTTCTTCATTAAATAGTACAGTATTTATTTTAGTTTAGAATCGTAGCGGATTACAAGCAGGTTAAAAATTCATTATCAATATAAAATTAATTACAAAAATACTTGGGGTTATGTTTCAATTTGTATATTTAATGGTATAAATACTTAATTTTTTGATTTATTTATTTAGTATTTGTACTACTTCAGATGATAACACTATGAGTGTTGAAATACTTATCAAGTATGTAAATCAATAAATAAACAAATTAAAACATATCACAAAGTGTTTTCTAATTAATTAACTTTTTAATTTTTTGACTTATTTAATTTAAATATTCTTTTACGCACTGAACATGTCTTAATGTGGATAAAGAATTTAACACTTTTCTAAAAAAAAAAAAAAAAATATTGTTTAGTAATTAAATAATTTAACAAATAAGTGTCTTCAGTCATCAAAAGTTTTGTTGTATGGGCATATTTTACATTGAAATATTTTTCTGATAATAGGTTTCCTGAAAAGTTGTGAATTTTAGATTTTTTTATTATTATTATTATTATTTTTTTTTTTTAAATTTGTTTAATGTTATTTTCGGCATCTGAGGCCATTTAGACCCCGTCCTTATTTATTTCAATTGATTGGTATCCAATTAAATTGAAATAAATTTTTTCGCTTGGGACGGGATGCGAACCCTCGACCTTTGACACTAGAATATAATGCTACTTCTGAGCCTTAGGTCAAACGCTTAGATTTTTAATTTAATTTACCCAAGTCTTTTTTTTTTTTTGCCTACTATATTTTTTTTTTAAGTCTTCGGCATCTTAGGCCAATAAATATATATTATACTAGTCGCAAATATATATTATACTAATTGCAAACCCTGCCTTCGGCATTTACACCATCCGAATGATTTAAATGAATATTCATCAGTTTGTCTGGGGTCTGAATCCACTTCCTTTGGCTTTTACGTTATCAATATGATATTTCTCAACTTCTAATCCCTCGATCATGGAAATGTAGGGGGGGGAGCGAGGACCTATATACACGTATTAATATTGAAAGATTGTAATTTCCCATGACGGCGGAGTTCAATCGTCTTATTTCATCCAGGAATCCAGCACTGCTTACTGAATGGCATCTTGTTGGCTATTATTCTTCTTTCCAGTTAGATTCGATTCCATTTGAACCTGCAATATAGGGTTTGTGATCTTCCTCAAAGTGGGCAAACCACGCATGTGTGTTCTTAGCTGTTAAACTTAGTATGGAAGAGAGAATGTCCAATTCTACTTTTTTTTTTTTTTTTTATAAAAAAAACATTCACACTTTTTTCTCATTCACACTCACATTCACACACTCATTCACACAGTCTTCTCGGCAACTTAGGCCATTTAAGACTTTAAACGATATCCGTTAATGAGTATTATACATATTGGGGTCCAGGCATTCTTATTTAAGTCATTTGGTATCCAAATGCCTTAAATAAAATTATCGGACTGCCTGGGGTCCGAACCCGCGACGTTCGGTATAGAAGGTAGACACGCTACCAACTACTCCAAGCCCCGTGGGCCCAATTCTACTTATATTATAGCCTATAGTTTTGCATCTTCTAGTTGGTTGTATAATAAAATTAGGGAGATGTTTGTCTAATTACTGTATAGAAAATAAGATAGAAATGATTTGGATATAGGAGAAATAATTAGGGATAAGAAATAAAGTAATTATACCCTGGGGTTTGGGTGTTATAACCCTCCTCATCTCTCGTTACCTTTAAGGCTTAAAAAAGGGTGCAGATTCGTTGCTATAAAATCAATTATTGATCCGGAAATTAACATTTCTCCATTTTTTACATCTTTAATTATTTTAAGTGATATTGATTCTTATCTATTTATTTATTTAAGGAAAATCTATTTATTTATTAAATTATCCATGTTTGTTTATTAATACGAAAACTAGGTGCCGATAAACAAAATCTTTTTATTTTTCTTACGAGTGAATTTATTTTTGTTCTGTTTGTTCTTTACATTTTTATTATGCACTTTTTTACAAAAGCTCAGAGAAAGAAAAGAGCGAAATATTTTTCTTCTTTTTTTTTTGTCCATCTGGAAATCTGTCTTCACTCTCTAGATGCTTATTCGTCTATAAACAGATAAAAGAGATGATCGTCTCAAGACAACATTGTTGCCTTCTGTTAGATCTGCTATCTTATAAATATGTAGCGCCTTATGGAGTGATCTGATGTGGCCATCAATTGAAACAATATGCACATCTTTTAAAATTTTACTTCCACTTTCAGAAAAGTGGTGGTCTAAAGAAAGAAAAATAAATAATTCAAGAGAATAATTTTTTTCTTTAGTTTTTAAAAATGAATATTAATATTTATTTGATGTTTTAACTAGAGAGACCTCTGTTTAGTGGGTTGCCTAATTTTAAGGAATAAATATAGGGGTAGATACTCTTTATTAAATCGAAATATTGAAGTGGATCCAAAGCGGTGTTTCGTAACTTGGGTCCCATAAGGGGGGCAATTTGATTGTTTAGGGGGACATTGTTCTTTGAATATTCACTTAGGACCGGTTGCATCAGTTAAGATCAGTTTGTTGACCTTTTTGAAACTTAACCTAATGTTATTTATTGATCTATAATTAGTTGAAAATTTAATTAAATTTAAGAATGTTTCAACTAGTGCCAACGGTGAATTTTTTGGATTATATTTTGAATGTGTAACGTTGGGGAGGGGGGGGTATAACAATTTAAGAAAGGCTCAGATGGAACATAGCACAATAAAGATTGCGAAACACTGATCTAAATTGTTTCAGATCTAAAAAGATTGAGATCTATTAAATTTTTATATTCACAAAAACAAATTCTTTTAACATCAATAAAAAACAAAATCACCTCCATGACAAATAAAAAGTTAATATTCCCAGATGTTTATTAGATTGTTTATTTTCCAATTTTTTCAACCTAAGATATTATAAACTATAATCTGATGGTTTTTCCCATTAAAAACGAAACAATATAACAGCAGAGGAGCTCAAACTCCATAACGAGACAGAAATTAAATGCATTTCACAAAGTCCCATAAAGGTGATATTATTATTTTTTATAGCCATATTTTAAGATGAGAGTAATTCAATTGTATAATAAATAAGATAAGATTTTTCAAAGTCATTTATAACAGTATTAAAGATTCAGTTTATTTTTTTTTAATCAAAAGGTCAATAATATCAGGAATATTTTTTCATTTCAATTACTATAATCACCCCCGAGAGGTTAGAGATGTTAACAAATATTAATTATCTAAAGCCAAGGAGAATTTCATCCCCTCCCCCTCTCCCAAAAAAACAAAATTCCAGGACCGCAACTATGTACAATTACCATCTGATCGATGATTACATACTTATTTTTTTATTATTAATATTTATAATTAGCTTACTGTTTCTCTATAACTCGCTTCGAAAGATATTAAAAGTAAAAAAAATAAGCAGAGGATTTATTTACAAAGAAAAGAGAATAAATAAAGAGAACAAATATAAACAGGAAGTTTTGAAGTAAATGATCCTTTATATTTATTTAATCTTTATCTTGAGATCAAAATGACTTTGTAATTACACACTCACTCTCACATCCCCTCCACCCCTCCTTTCTTAAATCGTAAATTATCCTTCTTCTAAATCATTCTTTTATTAAACCTCTGTTGTTTTGCATTGTCTTTTTTTTTTAACTAAATCATAACGCTTTTAATTACAAAAAAATTTGATCATAAGTTAAAAGATAATTTGTATTTGAGTTCGTTGAAGGGTGAGAGCCGCGAGTTAAATTACTTCCCCCTTGAGGTTCTTCTTCAATGATTATATTGCCGAATCAAATTTCCAATTAGTTTTTTCCACTCGAATTTTTTCATAAAATTTTAAATTTTTGACATTGAATTATATACCTATATTTTATGACTTAAAAAAAAAGTAAAAATTGATCGTTAATGATATAAAATTTAGACTGTTAATCATAGGGACTAGTTGAAACATTGTAAT
>JAKCPI010022168.1:0-13063 GCA_023213315.1 Euborellia annulipes | reverse complement strand
CAAAAACAAACGCTGTTTTTTTTTTTTTAAACATTCACACTTTTTTCTCATTCACACTCACATTCACACAGTCTTTTCGGCAACTGAGGCCATTTAAGACTTTTTACGATAATCAGTATGTTTAATATATCAATTGGGGGGTCCAGGCATTTTTATTTAAGTCATTTGGTATCCAAATGCCTTAAATAAAATTATCGGACTGCCTGGGGTCCGAACCCGAGACTTTCGGTATAGAAGGTAGGCACGCTACCAACTACTCCAAGCCCCTTGGGCACAAACGCTGTTAAATCGTCTTCTCTTTTGAGTGACAAAGTGGCGAAAATATTGTTTGCTATTGATTCTGGCCAATTCATTTGTTGCCCGGCTATTTAAATGTATATGTTTATAAAACTTTCAAACGTCTTTTCTCGAATTGTTCAATTTCGGACTTTCGCCACTACGCTACTCTCAGCAGTCATAAATAATCCACACACATTTATTTATACCAATTGGTATCCAAGTGGCTGCCTGGGATTCGGACCCACATCTATTTTAAGATTATCAATATTGACATTTGTTAAGATCTCTAACCTCTCGGTCTCGAGGATGGGGTTTGCAAATTTTCAATAGAATGAAATAAATGAATGATAAATTTCACAAAAAACTTTTCTAGATTGCTTTAGATGCCGAAAAAGGTCTTTAGAGGAATTAAAAAAAAAAAAAAAAATATATAAATATTTTACGTCTCACCTGAAGTAGTGTGATGAGTGGTAGGTGTAGTAAATGACTAATTACACATATATAAAATTTTTAATTTTTCCCAGCAAAATTTTATTTTTACTCCCTATTTGATTATTTTTATTTATTTTGCTCTTTGGTTCAATGTTTTTTATTACTTTCTCTTACCTATGTATATATGTAATATATATATAGAGAGAAAGTATTGGATTCATGTCAAAAATTCGATGTCGAGATTTTGATGGATCTTCACGTTTTGAGGTCCCCTGAATCCAAAAAAGTGGTTTTCGCGACATGGTCTGTCTGTGTGTGTGTGTGTGGGTGGGTGTGTGTGTGGGTGGGTGTGTGTGTGGGTGGGTGTGTGTGTGGGTGGGTGTGTCTGTGTTCAATTTTAAGCATGAAGGAATTGAGCTATGAGGCTGAAATTTTATATTTAAGTTAAACATCCTCCTGGACCGGAAAAATAAGCTTTTAATCAAAATCGGCCAAAGAGTACTAGTACTTTACTGATGTACTTTTTCAGTTTTTTTCGATTTTCTCAAAATTTGCTCCAACGATTTTTTTTTAAACTCAAAAATCAATTATTTTTTAGATTCTCTATAAAATGTATATTCTCATTTTGTGATTGAAATCTTCTGAAGACCACTTTACTCTTGTACTCCATAGAAAAGATAGGAGAAATGGTTGCCATGGTATCAAAATATAAATATTTTCCCATACTTATAAATTTTACATCTTGAATTCAATTGTACCCTACTGTCGGAAACTAAATACATGTCGACACAAAAAAATCTGGTGTGACAAGCACAGTACACAACTTTCGATTACCGAAGGTAAGAGAAAGTTGTGTGCTGTGCGCCAGTCACACCAGATTTTTTAATTTATTTTAGGCTAATTACATTTATTTAAAGTATAGTCTACATATACAATTTTCAGCCTAAGCCTTTTTTATTTAATCAATTAGATTCCTATTTAAACTATTTATTAGCTATTCTTTTGTTTAGCTATCTGATTGGAGTCACGCCATTCTCTATTTCCTTGCCTTTTTGCCAACACATCTTGACATCTGATCTCTCAACAAATCTTATTATTTACAACTATTTCCAATATACACTATTTTTTCTCTCTTATCGTATGATTTTTTAATGAAATTGAAAATTTATTCCAAAGAGAAGCAGTAATATTAAAGAGATTTTGCTTATAGGGAATAACATTTATATTATCAAGCAGACCTAATCTTATTCGTCTATATACAGTATATAATTTATAATTGTCCGTGCGTCCGTCCTCTTTTTGAGCAACTTTCCGATAGAATGCACTCCGTAGAGAAGAGGTTCTCAAACTTCTGAAAATTCTATTTTTTTAGTGTTAAAATATCTACTGCAGGCTAAATCTCTACTACTGTATTAACTTACTCTATATAAAAAAGTAAAAATAAAAGAAAATAAGCAGTAAAAGACAAAGTCTGTCTGTCTGTAACACTTCAACTCCGGAACTACTAAATTTTTGGAGTTGTTTTTAATAGATGTTTGAAGTTAAGTGCTGTGATGTGATTATAATGAAGGACTGGAGATATTGGTCATCCAAAAAATTCAGGCCGAAACGTCTTATTCTGGGAGTTTTATTGAACCTCGAGCATTCCAATTTGTTTGATATCTCTATCCCTTCGTTGTTTTTAATAGGTTGATAATTTTCAAGGGTGGTTTTTAGGCTATGATTAATTTAAATTAGAGAAAATCTGGTGAGACTGGTCGCACTAGATTTTTTTTTGTGTCGAGATAGATTTAGTTCCTCCGATATATTAAAATTCAAGATAAACAATTCATAAACATGGGAAAATATTTATATTTTGTTACCATGGCAACTATTTTTCTTATCTTTCCTATGAAGTACAAGAGTAAAGTGTGCCTCAAGCAATTTTGAGAGCAAAATGAGAATATACATTTAAAAGAGCATGTAAAAAATAATTGATTTTTGAATTTTAATCAAAATCGATAGAGCGAATTTTGAGTAAATCGTAAAAAAATAACTGAAAAAAGTTGGCCGATTTTGATTAAAAGTATATTTTCACGCCCTAACTTAAATATAAAATTTCAGCCTCCTAGCTCAATTCCTTCAAACTTTAAATTGAACCCATACAGACAGACATACAGACAGACCATGTCGCGAAAAAATAGTTAATTTATGAATTTTAAACAAAATCATTTTGAGCAAATTTTGAAAAAATCGAAAAAATCTGAAAAAGTACATCAGTAAAGTGCTAGTACTTTTTGGCCGATTTTGTTCAAAAGCTTATTTTCGACATGAATCCAATGATATATATCATATATAGATAAGAGAAAGTAAAAAATATTACTAATGCGATTTACTATTTTTAGGACCAAAATATGATAAATAATCCAAATGCCCTCTCTTTTTCATCGAATATTAAAACACATTTGAATCCGTAAATGTTTTAAGTTAATCACAGTTCGTATTTTTACTTTTTTTTTTTTTTTTTTTTGATAAATTTCTTACAAATGCTCGAGTGACCTTTCGCTCTTTTCAAGATAGTTTAAATAGCATGCTAATTGAATTATTAATTTTTAATTTGCCTTTTTATTGAACACTGACAGGTTCTCTCTTCTTCTTCTCTCTCTCTTCTATATTATAATAAAGCTATTAAAGTTCTAGGAAGAAAAAATTATCCTCTGAATTATTAATTAAGGACTTCTTTCAATTTACCTTTTTTTGTTCTTTAGAATTTCTAAGCTCTCTTCTCTCCCACTGGTAGCTTTTGTTTTATTTTATTTTGTAATGTCTACGAAAAATTTGCTAATTTATACGAATGAGGAAAATACTCATGAAATTTTTCATTTTATATTTACTAATTTGATTTGATTATAAATGCACAATACTAATTTAATCGGGAATGAAATTTAAAAAAAAAACTTCAAAATTAATGGAATTTTATATGGCGTACACTTGATGAATATAAAGAGCTAATTATTTAATTAACTTTTCAATAAATTTCAAATAACTTTTCTCTTGTTTTTGTTTCAAACAAACGCGAGACAGAGAGGGAATAAAAAAGAAGCTTTTGGCAACTTATTCAATCGCTTTGTTGCTTTATAATCATAAGTTTCAAGGCGAAGTTGTCAAACTTGGTCCGAAACTCCATGTGGTTGGTTGGTATGCTCTGCGAAAGCAAGCAAGGTGTGCAGTGGTTTAGGGAAATGTAGAGTTGTAAGATATTTCGGTGCAGCAGGTGTTTGGTTGGAGGGTCGGGCCCTACGTAAATAACATGTATATTAAACAGTCGCATTTATTCTTTCACACCCTGTGCAGGGAGAACTATAAATCAAATTGAAGAAAATTCCTTCTCTTACCCTATCTTTTCGCCTTTAACACAGTTCAATTTATTTGATCTCCAAAAAAAGTATTTTTAATCTTGATATTTTTTTAATATTTTAAAATTATAAGTTTATAATTAATCTAGGAGGAAGTATTACCCCAAGATTATTATTATGCTTATTATGCCTACGAAAATTTTGACTTTCAAGGTTGAAATTAATTAATTAAAAATTCTCCTAATTGAAATTAACATTTTGTAAAAAGTCAATATTTTTTTAATTATAATTTTTATTTTTTAAATAATATTTTAAATGATACATTAGGTGATATGTTTCAAGTATTTATTTATTTATTCACTTTGACATTATTGTCAAAATACGTACAAAGTTTAATAGAAATGCCTGACCCCACAATAGATATATTCTCTACAACGGTTATCGTCAAAGTCTTAAATGGCCTAAGTTGCCGGAAAAGAATGTGTGTGTCAGTGTGAGTGTGAATGAGAAAAAAGTGTGAATGTTTAAAAAAAAAAACGTACAAAGTTTATTTTTCCACCAATAAAAACTGTTGGAGCGAATTTTGAGAAAATTTAAAAAAACTGAAAAAGTACTTCAGTAAAGTACTAGTACTTTTTGGCCGATTTTCTTCAAAAGCCTTGTGTTAAATCTCACGGAGGTACCTAACTTGCAGAAATATAACATTTCAACCTCCTAGTCATGGGCGTAACTAGGGGGTTCCGGGAGGGCCCCTAGTCCCCCAGAAGGCTCGGCCCCCCCAGAAAGCTCCTTGTCCCAAGAAAATTGAGGAAATATGGGGCTTTCCAGGCGCACCGGTGGATAGCTGGTCCCATGGCCCCCCCCAGCCAAATTCTCTAGTTACGCCCATGCTCCTAGCTCTTTTCGATCTTGGGAAATTTTGTTCACAAACAAACACACACACACAGACAAACAGACTATGTTAGGACCAACTTTTTTGGACTCAGTGAATCTCAAAACATATATTTCCATCAAAATCTCGTCATCAAATTTTTGACATGAATCGAATACTTTCTCTATATATATTTCATTTAATTATAGGGTAAGAGAAAGTAAAAAAGATTTGAGGTCGATAGCTTCAAAATTGTGGGAAACTCTCAAAATTAGCACCTCGGTACGCGCACCTTAATTGCAACAATCCTGGTGGCTGTTGCTCTAATACTCTTTACTGGATCGCTAACTACTAAACAAATTCTTTCTCTCCAGAATTGGCTCAATTTTATTCATCTCTATTCTTGACGCAATGAATAGGAAGTTTATCTTTATTTTATTTTGGCAATCATAGTCGCAGTATTTTTCTCTTCTTGCTGTCTTATTCTTATTTTTAATTTTCTAGAAAACCAATTTTATTTTTCATTTATGCCATATCATATATTATTATTTTTTAATTTTCTCATTCACATTCAGACATACTATTCTACTAGCTTTATTCTATTATTATTATTATTATTTTTTTTTTTTTTATAAGTATCGGTAAATGAATTTTTTTATTTTTTTATTTTTATTTTTAAAGAAATCTATTCATTTTTCATTCCAATTCAATTGACTTTTAATATATAATATATACATATACAGAGTATAAACCAGCAGCTCTATTCTTGTGACTTGCGTTGAGATATAACAATTTTTTTTTTGATTTGTAAACATATTTAATTAAATTCAAATATTCTTTTATTGACTTTTTTTTCATATCGTATCAATATACGTAGACAATTTTTTTTTTTTTTTTTTTTTATTAAAGCAAAATGTATAAAGTTACCCTTTCTTGGAATAGAAAGTAATTTATTTTTTTCACCTCCACTCGAGTTTAAATATAAAAAAATTAAATATTTATTTATTACATTAGTGAATTAAAGATATTTAAGATAGATTTTGATGGTACAATCCTGCTCTAACTCGATAAGCCTGGCGAATGTTTTAAATTTTGTCTCTTGCATATACAGTATATCTTTGAAATTTTTTTTAGAAAATTCCAATTTTTTTTTAGTTGCCTCGGTTATCACAATTTTATCTTTACTGGTATATTTTCCCTCATTTCCTGGCTAGAGTACGTCATTTTTCTCTTCACTAAATTTGAATTTTCAAATTCGCCTATCATATTTGTATTAAATTTCGATTATTTAATTATGATATAATCATCTTTGTACGTAATCATATAATTAAACAATTTTTTAACTGTAAACAATCCACTCTTGGAGTGGTAAAGGATTGTTATTTTTATTCAAATAAGGAGAAAAAGTCCTAGTACGGGTTGCCTGTCTATAGGCGTATTTCTTTCTTGAATATCCTCCACTTTAAATTGAATCTCTTCTTTTTATAGACTTAATTAAAATTCTTATATTAATTTATTCTATTCCTGGGCCTTTTTGATTTCACTAAAAAGATAAAAAAATCATCTACATATTTAATTTTTACTTTCTCTTACCTCTATATATGTTAATATATATAGAGAGAAAGTATACGGATTCATGTCAAAAATTTTGTCGAGATTTTGACGGATATACACGTTTTGAGGTCCCCTGAATCCAAAAAAGTTGTTTATCGTATACTCTAGATAATTCTCTTAAGACAGAAGAGTTATTCAAGCCGCCAACTTTTTCGTGCATACCTCCCTACCATACATGCATTGTAAGACTTTGTCACGTCAAAATTGGCCCCCACGGGTAAAGAGGGCTCCCAACAACTTCATAAAAGAATAAAAAATCTGGTATGGTAACTTGACACAACTCTCTTTTCTGTAATCGAAAGTTGTGTAATGTGCTGTCACCCTAGATTTTTATTGAATAATTTTATTTACGAGATGTTTTCCAAATATATAAGAAGAAATTCCCACAAATTTTCCAGATTCGACTCACAGGGATTTACTGTAGTTAGGCATTTTGTTAGTGATTCCGAAATTGTTTTGTAAACATTTCAAAAGCTTTGTGTTACTAATTTTTCTGAATCAATATTTGTTTTATTAATGTCTTCTCTTTTATTCAGACTTTAGCTTATTTGAAATTAAATTATTACTATTAAAATTGAAAAAAAAAAAAAAAAAAAAAAAAAAATCCACTCTTAGAAGTTGACAAAACTTTTCTAAAACATCGCTCTATACTAAATCAAAAGTTTTTTTACCTATTAAATTCTAATTTTTTCAATCTAATAAATTTTCATTAATTTTATCTTTTCGTAATTTACTACTCACAAACGAACACTTCTTAGAATAGGAACTCTACTCTCTTCAACCATATATTTCAATTTAATACATCTTCGAACCAAGTTACACAAGTTTTAAATTATTATTATTATTATTATTATTATATCGTTGAAAGTATCGAAAAAGATCAACAAACATATTCCGATATCAAAGAGAGCAAGGCAAAAAGAATGTCATAAAAATAAACTTCTATGGCTTTAAATGAAATGGTTTTTAATTTAATTTTTTTTTTTTTTTTTTTTTTTTTTTTTTTTTTTTTTTTTAATATATAAATTTATAGCTTGTATTTTTCTCTCCCCACACCTTGATGCCAATTGCTTACTCGCTATGTTTGTTATTAACAAAATGAAGATCATAAAAAATAAGCTATAAAGAAATTTAATAAAAAAAAAAAAAAAAATTATAGAAAAGGATTTGTTTGTTGGAAAAATATTCATACTATAACTTTTTAACGATTAATAAAACGGTAAACACTTTGTATTGATTTTGGATAATATCCAAAAATTGGGCTCAATATAAATTTTTTTCTTTTATTTTTTTATAATTATTAGGCTTGGGTAATTATATCAATGAAATATATAATTAAATATAGAAAGGTTAAATTACACTTGAAAATAAATAGTAATTAATAATGACTTGGAGAGAGAGAGAGATAGAGAAGGTCGCTCACACAAACACACAAGCATCAGAGTAGGGGAGTGGGAGAGAGAGACGAGAGCTTCCCCTCCATTCTATTTTCAACTTTCAATAATCAAAGCCTCCCCACCTCCGCCTCCATTTTGATTATTG
Organism: Euborellia annulipes; assembly: GCA_023213315.1. Taxonomy (NCBI): domain Eukaryota; kingdom Metazoa; phylum Arthropoda; class Insecta; order Dermaptera; family Anisolabididae; genus Euborellia; species Euborellia annulipes. Next base: position 4,990 of record JAKCPI010022168.1, on the reverse strand, counting down.
CCTCCCTTCACTGCTATCCTCCCCTCTTCCCGAGGCCCTCAAACAGTCAAGTGACGCCGAAGTGATTACATAATTCTCGCCCGTTGTTACCCATTTTCCCTACGAAATCCATCATATTCTGTAAGTTATCAATATTTTCTACTTAAATCAACTTATAGGCCTACACTAATAATTATTGAAATACAATTCTCTTTTTATGTTAATTGAATATATAAAAATCTGATGTGACTGTTCGCTCCAGATTTTTGTGTCGACATATATTTAGTTTCCGACAGTACGGCACTTTTTTTTTAACACGCACACTTTTTTCCCATTCACACACACATTCATACAGTCTTTTCGGCAACTTAGGCCATATAAGACTTTATACGATTACCGTTATTATGAATTATGAATAATATATTTATTTGGGTCCATGCATTCTTATTTAAGCCATTTGGTATCCAAATGGAGATATGCTTTAATAAACTTAATTTAAATTAATAAAACATTATAAATATACTATTTATAATTTATAATAATCAACTGTAAAGGGATTGCCAATACAGTTGTTTTAATAGACTTGTCTTTCATACAATTTAAACTTGGTGAGAATTCATTTTAAAACAAACCTATACATATGGCGTTAATTACAACTGGAAAGATTCAATTAGATGTCATATTATATTAATATAATAAATCTCTTAATTAATTTAGTTTACTATTAATATAATTTACAAACTAATTGAATATCTAGTTGTTTCTTGATGGTTGGAGGGTGTGGTATATGGGCAGCCAAGGCGAAAAAATAAAATAAAAATCTATTTTTTTATCGACGTTTTGAGTGCCGATCGCACTCTTCATCAGGACAAAAATTGATGTTAAATTATAAGGTTATTTGACATGACGCAGTGTAGCAACGTTTTAAGCAATTTATTTATATTCTCTTGAAAAATAAACTTTACTGTTTGAAGGTCGAATGATTAAATTTGACTTGGGGAATAAATTTGAAGAGTGCGATATCGGCAATTGAAACGTCGTCAAAAATTAGACTTTTATTTTATTTTTTCGCCTTGGCTGCCACATCCGCATGCTTGAATTTTATTATTTATTTATTTATTATTATATATTTACATCACGGATTGTGATTTGGTTTACTATCCGGTGGTACTCTTAAGTGTTTTCTTTTACCTACTAATAATCCCCTTCGTCATCGTTTATTAATTTTCTCTGTTTTCCTCTGAGATTAGACTCAAGTTCTTCAATTAAAATCTTTTTTTTTTTTTTATTTCCCTCTTGATTTCTATTTATTATAAAATTCTTTTGTGTTTCTTCTAACAATAAAATGAAAGAGTTTTGATATAAAAGCTGAAAACTAGGTTTCTATTTACTCTTACTTGTCTGGTATCTTTGTATTATTGTATAAAGTATCACCTATTTGATGAAAAAAAGAACATATTCTTTTTCTATACACCTTGTATTAATTTACTGACAATTTGAGAAAAAATAGTTGTATTTGATTTGAACATCAAATTAAAAAAATAGTTGTCCTATTTTTTTAAAATGATTTTCTCATCAACAATTTCTTTTGGGCTTTACGAAGGGTCGGCTGGTTCCTCTCTTGAGCGAACTAATTTTTTAAAATTTTTTTATTCCGAATTTTAATTATTTTATTCTGAATTTTAATTAAGAAAAAAAGATACGGGAAGAAGAATTTTTTAAAATAATGACTTTTCATTCATTATACAATTTTATTAGGAACAACACACATATTCTTTCATACTTGATAAAAGACCTATATTATTATGGGAGTTTTTAATTATAGACCATATTTTATATTAATTATTTATTAATATTATAAATACTGTACGACGTTTTGACTATTTATTCTGCAGTCATTTCCTAGTACTGTGCGCTACTCCAACTTAAATGAACTAATTTCCAAGGAACACTTACGTGAAGTTAGTAGCATTTTATATGCTGCTAACTTCATTGCATATAAAATGCTACTAACTTCACCTAAGTGTTCTTTGGAGGTTAATTTGCTTAAGTCGGAGTAAGCGCATAGTACTTGAAAACGACTGCAGAATAAGTAGTCGAAACGTTGTATAATATTTATAATTTTAGTGAATGATTAATACAAAATGTGGTCTATAATTAAAAACTCCCATAATAATAATAATAATACACAAAAGCTTTAATAAACAATACTATCCTTTTCGTATATTGTTATAACAAATTCTCCTTTCCTTACCTCTTTTCCCACTACTCAAACCTAATTTCAAATTAAATTAAAACGTGTCAATTGCATTCGCTAATTTCAATTTAGAATAAATATTCTATTTAAATAATCATTAATCAAATTGTTTCCTCTCCATTCACTGAATCAATTAATCTGATATTAGTTGAAATTGTTCAATACAAATTGAACAATAATGAATGAAGCGAAATGCTATATAACAGTTAATCATTATCAGTTAATCTTAGTTAAAGGAATATATATCGGATGAATTTTGGCAGTGAATAAGTCAATTTTTGTTTTGATTAAATTTATGAATTCTATTGAAATTGTTTTGCTAAGATCGAATGAACTAGTATACCAGAAGTTAATGAGCGTCCAAACTTTCCATATTAATTTAAATTATTCTAATTCCAATAGGAAAAATATATAGTCTGTCGTGATGATTGAATAAGGAACTCAATGAGTAAGGTAGACAGCAGAAATAAAAAAGTTTTATATTATAATCGACGTTTCGGGAACGCGTCGCTCCCATCCTCAGGACGAAATAATTGTCGCAAATAATTTTTTCACGTATTCAGAACCACGAATATTAACATTTTTCTGCATACTATTTAACAAAATTAACGGTTCTATGAGTTTCTAATTATATAGTGATTAGAGGTGTTCGAATATGGAAAAAATAATCGATTATTCCTATTAATCGATTTTGGTCCGGACAAACGAAAAGACAATCAATTATGAAAAAACTCGATTATAGGTACCTTTTTTTTAGAAAATTATCTTACCTTTTTTTAGTAAAAGGAAATTTTTTCTGCCCCATTTTTGGAAAGGAAATTTTTTTTCGTTCAGCAGTGAAAATGTTTTGACTTTTTTTTATATACGAGTCTCATCCGATCTTTTAAAACGTTTTTTTCTCAAAAATAATCGATTTTTTCCCAATAATCGATTGTGAAAAATAATCGATGAATCTATTTTTATAATCGATTATTTTTAAATAATCGGTGAATAATCGATTAATCGATTATTTTGCGCAGCCCTAATAGTGATAAGCTGTTAAAGTGTGCAACAGCCTCATTGCCGATCAATATGCAACAATTATTTCGTCCTGAGGATGGTAGTGACGCGCTTCCGAAACGTCGATGAAATAATATAAAACTTTTTTATTTCTGCTGGCTGCCTTGCTCATTGCATTCCTTATTCAATTTAATTTAAAATAATAGACAATAAATCACTCAAGACCAGAAACTATAATAAATAATAATAATAATATACGTATTGTTATCGTTAATAATAATATATTGTTATCGTTAATTAATTGGATAAGAAGAGATGGAGGGAGGCATTGAGGTCCGTCGACCCCGCACCACGGGAATAATCAGGCGATGACAGAAGAAGAAGAAGATTGTTATCGTTAATTTATTAATATTTTCCTCTCTTTTTTTGCAGGAAGAATTTGACCACATTGGAGAAGTTCCACTATGGCATCTCCGAGATAGAGCTCTACCCAAAGGACAGTCCTCTGGTCAATCAGTTACTCCACGAGATATCCACCAAACATATTGAGCATATTAGTAAGTGTCTACTCTCTTTTTTTACTTTTTTTTACTTATTTTTCTTTTTATTTTATTTGAGAAAATAAATTTCTCTTATATCGTCTCTCTCCCTCTAACGGGACAAATGTCAATTTTTTATGATTCGACTTTAAAACTCAATAAAATAAATTTCCCTCCCTATGTTTTATAGTTATTTATGAACAAGATAAGCACAGAATCTTGTTATTTATATCATCCATTGATTTTATTTTATTTCCGTTCATTTTTTTTTCTTTTTTTTTTTTATAAGAGACATATGCTCATGCAAGATCTTATTTGTATCAAATAAAAAAAAATATTAAAATAAAAGTAGTCTAATAATAAAATCAAAGATATTTGCATTAAATCCCAAAAAGTGCTCTAGGAAAAATTATTGCAGTAGCATATCTGATTATGTTATAAAGATTTTTAATAAAAGTCAAGTTGCTATGGATATTTCTTTTATTGATAAAAATTCAAGCTAAAAGCTCGCGTTTCGGTCACATTTGGGACTATAGAGTCAATTTCATTTACTTGCTGTCTGTGGTATGCCCATCTTCTATTTGGGGATTTTCTCAATAGTGTTTGTTCTCCTATTCCACTCAAGTAGGGGCGGATTTAGGTTAGTTCCTACATAGCACTCCAACCAATAATCGGACATAAACACGTCGACGATTCAACTTTGGGGTTTCGCAGAATGTCCCTGTGGCGTTGTAATGTCCGATTTTTGGGTGCAGTGCTCTGTAGGTTGAGGTCCTGAGTACATACATTTAGACGTGACAAAGTCTTACAACGCATGGGTGTATAGTGGCCGGGTAGGGGAGGCATGAACGAAAAGAAGGTTTAGCGGCTTGAATAAGTCCCTGTTTTAAGAGGTATTATTATGTTGAATATACGGTTAGAAAGGATGAAGCTTTTTAACAAAATCGGCCAAAATGTACTTGTACTTTACTGATGTACTTTTTCAGATTTTTCCGATTTTCTCAGGAAATTTGCTCCAACGATTTTGATTAAAATTCATAAATTTGTTATTTTTAGATGCTTTATAAAATGTATATTCTCATTTTGCTCTTGGAATCTTATCAAGACCACTTTACTCTTGTCCTTCATAGGAAAGAGTAAGAGAAATGGTTGCCATGGTAACAAAATATAATTGTTTTTCTATGTTTATAAATTTTACATGTTCAAATTCAACTGT
>JAKCPI010022167.1:0-11849 GCA_023213315.1 Euborellia annulipes | reverse complement strand
TACCAATTGGTATCCAAGTGGCTGCCTGGGATTCGGACCCACATCTATTTTAAGATTATCAATATTGACATTTGTTAAGATCTCTAACCTCTCGGTCTCGAGGATGGGGTTTGCAAATTTTCAATAGAATGAAATAAATGATTGATAAATTTCACAAAAAAAACTTTTCTAGATTGCCTTAGATGCCGAAAAGAGGTCTTTAGAGGAATTAAAAAAAAAAAAATATATAAAGATTTTACGTCTCACCTGAAGTAGTGTGATGAGTGGTAGGTGTAGTAAATGACTAATTACTAGAGACCGGACAAAAAAGCATAAAAAAATGGAAAAAAGTGCTTAAAAAAGCATAAAAAACTTGAATAAAAAGTTGTTAAATAAGCATATAAGTTGAAAAAAAAAAAAGCATCTAATAAGCAATTTTTACTCATACCAATGGCGTATACAAATTTTTTTTTAAAGAAACTAAATTTATTCCGCCCGCCCTGCGAAAAATTTTGTTTTGCGGAACCAAATTTTTTCACCCTGCGGAAAAATTTTTTTTACAGGGCTCTATTTTTTCACACTTTTGAAAAATTTTTGAAATTTTTTTTTTTTTTGGGGGGGGCGCCCCCCCCCCCTTATGCGCATACGACCCCTGGTGTGTGCGTGTGTGAATGGGAAAAAAGTTTTTTAATAAAAAAAAAAAAAAAAAATTATAAATATTCGTAAAATAAATTCAAATAAGCATGAAAGGGAAAAAAGCAAAAAAAGCATAAAAATGCAATCTCAATGCACTTATTTTTTCCTAATTCGTATAGAAATTAAATATCAAATGGTTGCTTATAAAATTCAGCAATAAGCATTTTGCTTAAAATCCGGTCTCTACTAATTACACATATATAAAATTTTTAATTTTTCCCAGCAAAATTTTATTTTTACTCCCTATTTGATTATTTTTATTTATTTTGCTCTTTGGTTCAATGTTTTTTATTTAATTTATTTTAGGCCAATTACATTTATTTAAAGTATAGTCTACATATACAATTTTCAGCCTAAGCCTTTTTATTTAATCAATTAGATTCCTATTTAAACTATTTATTAGCTATTCTTTTGTTTTAGCTATCTGATTGGAGTCACGCCATTCTCTATTTCCTTGCCTTTTTTTGCCAACACATCTTGACATCTGATCTCTCAACAAATCTTATTATTTACAACTATTCCCAATATACACTATTTTTTCTCTCTTATCGTATGATTTTTTAATGAAATTGAAAATTTATTCCAAAGAGAAGCAGTAATATTAAAGAGATTTTGCTTATAGGGAATAACATTTATATTATCAAGCAGACCTAATCTTATTCGTCTATATACAGTATATAATTTATAATTGTCCGTGCGTCCGTCCTCTTTTTTTGAGCAACTTTCCGATAGAATGCACTCCGTAGAGAAGAGGTTCTCAAACGTCTGAAAATTCTATTTTTTTAATTTAAATTAGATATAATCTACTGCAGGCTAAATCTCTACTACTGTATTAACTTACTCTATATAAAAAAGTAAAAATAAAAGAAAATAAGCAGTTAAAGACAAAGTCTGTCTGTCTGTAACACTTCAACTGCAGAACTACTAAATTTTTTGGAGTTGTTTTTAATAGGCGTTTGAAGTTAAGTTCTGTGATGTGATTATAATGAAGGACTGGAGATATTGGCCATCCCAAAAAATTCAGGCCGAAACGTCTTATTCTGGGAGTTTTATTGAACCTCGAGCATTCCAATTTAGATGATATCTCTATCACTTCGTTGTTTTTAATAGGTTGATAATTTTCAGGGGTGGTTTTAGGCTATCATTAATTTAAATTAAAGAAAATCTGGGGAGACTGGTCGCACTAGATTTTTTTGTGTTGAGATATATTTAGTTCCACCGATATATTAGAATTCAAGATGTTATAAACAAGGGAAAATATTTATATTTTGTTACCATGGCAACCATTTTTCTATCTTTCCTATGAAGTACAAGAGTAAAGTGAGCTTCAAACAATTTTGAGGGCAAAATGAGAATATACATTTTAAAGAGCATATAAAAAATATTGATTTTTGAATTTTAATCAAAATCGTTAGAGCGAATTTTGAGAAAATCGAAAAAAAAAAAATAAATAACTGAAAAAGTACATCAGTAAAGTACTAGTACTCTTTGGCGGATTTTGTTCAAAAACTTAGTGTCACGTCCCAGGGGGTGCCTAACTTAAATATAAAATTTCAACTTACTATCTCTTTTCGTTCATGAGATATTTTATTCACAGACAGACAGACCATGTTGCGAAAATCACTTTCTTTGGATTCAAGGAACCTCAAAACGTGTTTATCCATCAAAATCTCGACATCGAATTTTTGACATGAATCCAATACTTCTCTCTATATATTACTTTCTCTTACCTATGTATATATGTAATATATATATAGAGAGAAAGTATTGGATTCATGTCAAAAATTCGATGTCGAGATTTTGATGGATCTTCACGTTTTGAGGTCCCCTGAATCCAAAAAAGTGGTTTTCGCGACATGGTCTGTCTGTCTGTCTGTCTGTCTGTCTGTCTGTGTGTGTGTCTGTGTGTCTGTGAACAAAATATCTCAAGAACGAAAAGAGCCAGGAGGTTGAAATTTTATGTTTAAGTTAGGCACCCCCATGGGACGTGACACGAAGCTTTTGAACAAAATCGACCAAAAAGTACTAGCACTTTACTGATTCACTTTTTCAGTTTTTTTCGATTTTCTCAAAATTTGCTCCAACGATTTTTTTTAAAAATTCAAAAATCAATTATTTTTTAGATTCTCTATAAAATGTATATTCTCATTTTGTGATTGAAATCTTCTGAAGACCACTTTACTCTTGTACTCCATAGAAAAGATAGGAGAATTGGTTGCCATGGTATCAAAATATAAATATTTTGCCATACTTATAAATTTTACATCTTGAATTCAATTGTACCCTACTGTCGGAAACTAAATACATGTCGACACAAAAAATCTGGTGTGACAAGCACAGTACACAACTTTCGATTACCGAAGGTAAGAGAAAGTTGTGTGCTGTGCGCCAGTCACACCAGATTTTATTAACATATATAGAGGTAAGAGAAAGTAAAAATCGAAAAAACTGAAAAATTATATCGATTAAATCGATTTGACTGTTATACTTTTTAAAAAGCATCTAAAAAAAATGGTTAATTTATGAATTTTAAACAAAATCGTTTGGAGCAAATTTTGAGAAAATCGAAAAAATCTGAAAAAGTACATCAGTAAAGTATTAGTACTTTTTGTCCGATTTTGTTTAAAGGCTTATTTTCACTTGAATTATTTTCATTCGAATTTTTCTCATGAATCCAATACTTTCTCTCTATATATTTCATATATATGGTAAGAGAAAGTAAAAAATATTACTAATGCGATTTACTATTTTTAGGACCAAAATATGATAAATAATCCAAATGCCCTCTCTTTTTCATCGAATATTAAAACACATTTGAATCCGTAAATGTTTTAAGTTAATCACAGTTCGTATTTTTACTTTTTTTTTTTTTGATGAATTTCTTACAAATGCTCGAGTGACCTTCGCTCTTTTCAAGATAGTTTAAATAGCATGCTAATTGAATTATTAATTTTTAATTTGCCTTTTTATTGAACACTGACAGGTTCTCTCTTCTTCTTCTCTCTCTCTTCTATATTATAATAAAGCTATTAAAGTTCTAGGAAGAAAAAAATTATCCTCTGAATTATTAATTAAGGACTTCTTTCAATTTACCTTTTTTTGTTCTTTAGAATTTCTAAGCTCTCTTCTCTCCCACTGGTAGCTTTTGTTTTATTTTATTTTGTAATGTCTACGAAAAATTTGCTAATTTATACGAATGAGGAAAATACTCATTAAATTTTTCATTTTATATTTACTAATTTGATTTGATTATAAATGCACAATACTAATTTAATCGGGAATGAAATTAAAAAAAAAAAAACTACAAAAATTAATGGAATTTTATATGGCGTACACTTGATGAATATAAAGAGCTAATTATTTAATTAACTTTTCAATAAATTTCAAATAACTTTTCTCTTGTTTTTGTTTCAAACAAACGCGAGACAGAGAGGGAATAAAAAGAAGCTTTTGGCAACTTATTCAATCGCTTTGTTGCTTTATAATCATAAGTTTCAAGGCGAAGTTGTCAAACTTGGTCCGAAACTCCATGTGGTTGGTTGGTATGCTCTGCGAAAGCAAGCAAGGTGTGCAGTGGTTTAGGGAAATGTAGAGTTGTAAGATATTTCGGTGCAGCAGGTGTTTGGTTGGAGGGTCGGGCCCTACGTAAATAACATGTATATTAAACAGTCGCATTTATTCTTTCACACCCTGTGCCAGGGAGAACTATAAATCAAATTGAAGAAAATTCCTTCTCTTACCCTATCTTTTCGCCTTTAACACAGTTCAATTTATTTGATCTCCAAAAAAGTATTTTTAATCTTGATATTTTTTAATATTTTAAAATTATGAGTTTATAATTAATCTAGGAGGAAGTATTACCCCAAGATTATTATTATGCTTATTATGCCTACGAAAATTTTGACTTTCAAGGTTGAAATTAATTAATTAAAAATTCTCCTAATTGAAATTAACATTTTGTAAAAAGTCAATATTTTTTTAATTATAATTTTTATTTTTTAAATAATATTTTAAATGATACATTAGGTGATATGTTTCAAGTATTTATTTATTTATTCACTTTGACATTATTGTCAAAATACGTACAAAGTTTATTTTTCCACCAATAAAAACTGTTGGAGCGAATTTTGAGAAAATTTAAAAAACTGAAAAAGTACTTCGGTAAAGTACTAGTACTTTTTGGCAGATTTTCTTCAAAAGCCTCGTGTTAAATCTCACGGAGGTACCTAAATTGCAGAAATATAACATTTCAACCTCCTAGTCATGGGCGTAACTAGGGGGTGCCGGGGGCCCTGGCCCCCCCAGAAGGCTCGTGCTCCCCCCCCCCAGAAGGCTCGTGCTCCCCCCCCAGAAAGGTCCTTGCTCCAAGAAAAATTGAGAAAATATGGGGCTTTCCAGTCCCACCGGAGGATAGCTGGTCCCATGGCCCCCCAGCGAGGATTGCTGGTCCCATGCCCCCCCCCCAGCCAAATTCTCTAGTTACGCCCATGCTCCTAGCTCTTTTCGATCTTGGGAAATTTTGTTCACAAACACACACACACACACACACACACAGGCAAACAGACTATGTTAGGACCCATTTTTTTTGGACTCAGTGAATCTCAAAACATATATTTCCATCAAAATCTCGTCATCAAATTTTTGACATAAATCGAATACTTTCTCTATATATATTTCATTTAATTATAGGGTAAGAGAAAGTAAAACAGATTTGAGGTCGATAGCTTCAAAATTGTGGGAAACTCTCAAAATTAGCACCTCGGTACGCGCACCTTAATTGCAACAATCCTGGTGGCTGTTGCTCTAATACTCTTTACTGATCTTCTAACTACTAAACAAATTCTCTCTCTCCAGATCTGTCTCAATTTTATTCATCTCTATTCTTGACGCAATGAATAGGAAGTTTATCTTTATTTTATTTTGGCAATCATAGTCGCAGTATTTTTCTCTTCTTGCTGTCTTATTCTTATTTTTAATTTTCTAGAAAACCAATTTATTTTTCATTTATGCCATATCCTATATTATTATTTTTTAATTTTCTCTTTAAACATTCAGACATATGCCGGGTTGCAAGAACGTATTTAACGGCTCGCTAAACGCTTTTGTTGGTTTAAACCTTCCGCTAAATAATTTTGGGTTGCAAGAACGTATTTAAAGATGATTGGTTCTTAAAAGCTGTATTTAAACTAAAGTTTGAAATTCGGAGCTTTAAACTATAAAGTATCCACTAACCTGATTTGTTTCATTGAAATAAATAAGAATTTGGTAACTATATTATCACGCGAGAGAGGTAAGATAGAAATACATTAATTTAATTGAGTTTTCTTTAGTTTCTGAAACGTTTTAAGCGATATTATTAATTATTATAGATATTCATATAATGAAGAGAAAAAGTGAGGTTATAGTATATTCCCATTTTCTTTATAATTTAACATCTGACAGTCAGATCTACCAACGTATTTATTATTTTTATTTTACGATATTTAAATATTTAAACATTTTTTTGTTTTGTAACCTAATATTAACAATTAAAATTTAAAGAATACAAATATAATTACTATTTTAATTTCTTTTATAATTTTGGTACTATTATAAATGATACAATCTGACAATGCGCCCTTGCGGTCAAATGGCCAACTACATAGAGAGCTGTCATTTTCGGTGGCCCAATCGTTTTGCATCTATCTATATATCTTAACAGTAGGGAATAGTTAACCGTTCCTTTAAAGTTGCTTTAGCAACAGCCTATAATTTTAAAGCCCAAAGCGATGTTTACTAACAGACTTTTAAATGTTTACAGAACTGTTTTCTTGCAACCCGGCAATAATATTCTACTAGCTTGATTCTATTATTATTATTATTAATATTTTTTATATAAGTAACGGTAAATGAATTTTTTTATTTTTATTTTTAAAAAGAAATCTATTCATTTTTCATTCCAATTCAATTGACTTTTAATATATAATATATACATATACAGAGTATATAACCAGCAGCTCTATTCTTGTGACTTGCGTTGAGATATAACAATTTTTTTTTTGATTTGTAAACATATTTAATTAAATTCAAATATTCTTTTATTGACTTTTTTTCATATCGTATCAATATACGTAGACAATTTTTTTTTTTTTTTTTTTTTTTATTAAAGCAAAATGTATAAAGTTACCCTTTCTTGGAATAGAAAGTAATTTATTTTTTCCACCTCCACTCGAGTTTAAATATAAAAAAATTAAATATTTATTTATTACATTAGTGAATTAAAGATATTTAAGATAGATTTTGATGGTACAATCCTGCTCTAACTCGATAAGCCTGGCGAATGTTTTAAATTTTGTCTCTTGCATATACAGTATATCTTTGAAATTTTTTTAGAAAATTCCAATTTTTTTTAGTTGCCTCGGTTATCACAATTTTATCTTTACTGGTATATTTTTCCTCATTTCCTGGCTAGAGTACGTCATTTTTCTCTTCACTAAATTTGAATTTTCAAATTCGCCTATCATATTTGTATTAAATTTCGATTATTTAATTATGATATAATCATCTTTGTACGTAATCATATAATTAAACAATTTTTTAACTGGAAACAATCCACTCTTGGAGTGGGAAAGGATTGTTATTTTTATTCAAATAAGGAGAAAAAGTCCTAGTACGGGTTGCCTATCTATAGGCGTATTTCTTTCTTGAATATCCTCCACTTTAAATTGAATCTCTTCTTTTTATAGGCTTAATTAAAATTCTTATATTAATTTATTCTATTCCTGGGCCTTTTTGATTTCACTAAAAAGATAAAAAAATCATCTACATATTTAATTTTTACTTTCTCTTACCTCTATATACAGTATGTTAATATATATAGAGAGAAAGTATACGGATTCATGTCAAAAATTTTGTCGAGATTTTGACGGATATACACGTTTTGAGGTCCCCTGAATCCAAAAAAGTGGTTTATCGTATACTCTAGATAATTCTCTTAAGACAGAAGAGTTATTCAAGCCGCCAACTTTTTCGTGCATACCTCCCTACCATACATGCATTGTAAGACTTTGTCACGTCAAAATTGGCCCCCACGGGTAAAGAGGGCTCCCAACAACTTCATAAAAGAATAAAAAATCTGGTATGGTAACTTGACACAACTCTCTTTCTGTAATCGAAAGTTGTGTAATGTGCTGTCACCCTAGATTTTTATTGAATAATTTTATTTACGAGATGTTTTCCAAATATATAAGAAGAAATTCCCACAAATTTTCCAGATTCGACTCACAGGGATTTACTGTAGTTAGGCATTTTGTTAGTGATTCCGAAATTGTTTTGTAAACATTTCAAAAGCTTTGTGTTACTAATTTTTCTGAATCAGTATTTGTTTTATTAATGTCTTCTCTTTTATTCAGACTTTAGCTTATTTGAAATTAAATTATTACTATTAAAATTGAAAAAAAAAAAAAAAAAAAAAAAAATTCCACACTTAGAAGTTGACAAAACTTTTTCTAAAACATCGCTCTATACTAAATCAAAAGTTTTTTTACCTATTAAATTCTAATTTTTTCAATCTAATAAATTTTCATTAATTTTATTTTTTCGTAATTTACTACTCACAAACGAACACTTCTTAGAATAGGAACTCTACTCTCTTCAACCATATATTTCAATTTAATACATCTTCGAACCAAGTTACACAAGTTTTAAATTATTATTATTATTATTATTATTATTATTATTATTATATCGTTGAAAGTATCGAAAAAGATCAACAAACATATTCCGATATCAAAGAGAGCAAGGCGAAAAGAATGTCATAAAAAAATAAACTTCTATGGCCCTTCCTCCCCCCTTCCTTTTTCCTTTTTTTTCCCCCACCCCATAGAAATCAAAGCCTAATTTATTATTTCTCTTACCTCAAACTTTCAACCTCACCCCCCTCCCCTCCCTCACCCTTCATCTCTTTTTCTCTCTTTTATAAATTTAATACCTTTTCCCTCCCTTTTCCCTCCTTCCTCTCCCCACCCCTCTCACCCCTTCCTCTTTCTCTCTCTTTTTTATATAATTCCCTCCCCCCCCTCTCCCCCCCTCCCCCCCCCCTCTCCCCTCTATTCTTTTTCCTCATTTCTTCCTTCCCCCATTTTCCCTCTCCCCTCTCCCCCCCTTCCCTTCCTCTTTTCTCCTCTCTTTATAATTTCCCCCCCCTCCTCTTTTTTCCTCCCTCCCTTCCTCTTCCCCCTTTTATCTCCCTTTATTATAAATACACCGCCTCCCCCTTCGTTTCCATCATTTAAAAAAGGAAAAGGGCCCCCCGCCTTCCGTCCCCCTTGTTCCGTTTTAAAAAAACAAAAAAAAAAAGAAAGGGGCTCCCATCCCCCTCCTTTTTTTCCCCTCTTTCCGGGGGGGGGGCCCTGGCCCCCCCCCCGCGCCCGCCTATAGGTTTTTTTAAATGAAATGGTTTTTAATTTAATTTTTTTTTTTTTTTTTTTTTAATATATAAATTTATAGCTTGTATTTTTCTCTCCCCTCACACCTTGATGCCAATTGCTTACTCGCTATGTTTGTTATTAACAAAATGAAGATCATAAAAAATAAGCTATAAAGAAATTTAATAAAAAAAAAAACAAATTATAGAAAAGGATTTCTGTTTGTTGGAAAAATATTCATACTATAACTTTTTAACGATTAATAAAACGGTAAACACTTTGTATTGATTTTGGATAATACCCAAAAATTGGGTTCAATATAAATTTTTTTCTTTTATATTTTTATAATTATTAGGCTTGGGTAATTATATCAATGAAATATATAATTAAATATAGAAAGGTTAAATTACACTTGAAAATAAATAGTAATTAACTAGCCGCGCCGCCCGCCTTTCGGCGGGCTTCGCGTCTAGGCCGGGGGCTACGCCCCCTGGACCCCCATCCAGCTGGCTCGGCCCGCCTGCGGCGGACCCTCGCCTTTTCTTAATTATGAGAAACTGGCTGGCGAGCTAGACAGGGGGGCTACGCCCCCCTGGACCCCCTCCAGCTGGCTCGGGCGCCTGCGGCGGACCCTCGCCTTTTCTTAGTTATGAGAAACTGGCTGGCAGCTAGACAGGGGGGCTATGCCCCCCCTCACCCCCTCCAGCTGGCTCGGGCCCGCCTGCGGCGGACCCTCGCCTTTTCTGAATTATGAAAAGAAAATTAATATTACTACGTATCCCAACCCAGTGCCTGCTCGAGCATTTGTTTACATTCATGGAATACACAAATGAAAAGAATACAAAAATATTTCTCTATACATTTCCTATGGGAGAAATCGTAACTTTAAGAATTAATAACTCAAAAAGTTATAGGAATTTCGGGACCCGAGTATTTTTCCGGGGCTCTCCATAACGTCCTCTATAAGAATGCAAAATTTCGTTTCAAAATTCCAACGGGAAGTTGGTCAAACAGAGCGTGACAGACGGACGGACAGACAGACAGACAGACAGACAGACGGTCACTCCGCAATTATTATATATAGATAATGACTTGGAGAGAGAGAGAGAAGGTCGCTCACACAAACACACAAGCATCAGAGTAGGGGAGTGGGAGAGAGAGACTCCATTCTATTTTCAACTTTCAATAATCAAAGCCTCCCCACCTCCGCCTCCATTTTGATTATTGCCTCCCTTCACTGCTATCCTCCCCTCTTCCCGAGGCCCTCAAACAGTCAAGTGACGCCGAAGTGATTACATAATTCTCGCCCGTTGTGACCCATTTTCCCTACGAAATCCATCATATTCTGTAAGTTATCAATATTTTCTACTTAAATCAACTTATAGGCCTACACTAATAATTATTGAAATACAATTCTCTTTTTATGTTAATTGAATATATAAAAATCTGATGTGACTGTTCGCTCCAGATTTTTGTGTCGACATATATTTAGTTTCCGACAGTACGGCACTTTTTTTTTTTAACACGCACACTTTTTTCCCATTCACACACACATTCATACAGTCTTTTCGGCAACTTAGGCCATATAAGGCTTTATACGATTACCGTTATTATGAATTATGAATAATATATTTATTTGGGTCCATGCATTCTTATTTAAGCCATTTGGTATCCAAATGGAGATATGCTTTAATAAACTTAATTTAAATTAATAAAACATTATAAATATACTATTTATAATTTATAATAATCAACTGTAAAGGGATTGCCAATACAGTTGTTTTAATAGACTTGTCTTTCATACAATTTAAACATGGTGATAATTCATTTTAAAACAAACCTATACATATGGCGTTAATTACAACTGGAAAGATTCAATTAGATGTCATATTATATTAATATAATAAATCTCTTAATTAATTTAGTTCACTATTAATATAATTTACAAACTAATTGAATAACTAGTTGGTTCTTGATGGCTGGAGGGTGTGGTATATGGGCAGCCAAGGCGAAAAAATAAAATAAAAATCTATTTTTTTATCGACGTTTTTGAGTGCCGATCGCACTCTTCATCAGGACAAAATTGATGTTAAATTATAAGGTTATTTGACATGACGCAGTGTAGCAACGTTTTAAGCAATTTATTTATATTTTCTTCAAAATAAACTTTACTGTTTGAAGGTCGAATGATTAAATTTGACTTGGGGAATAAATTTGAAGAGTGCGATCGGCAATTGAAACGTCGTCAAAAATTAGACTTTTATTTTATTTTTTCGATTTGGCTGCCACATCCGCATGCTTGAATTTTATTATTTATTTATTTATTATTATATATTTACATAACGGATTGTTATTTGGTTTACTATCCGGTGGTACTCTTAAGTGTTTTCTTTTACCTACTAATAATCCCCTTCGTCATCGTTTATTAATTTTCTCTGTTTTTCCTCTGAGATTAGACTCAAGTTCTTCAATTAAAATCTTTTTTTTTTTTTTATTTCCCTCTTGATTTCTATTTATCATAAATTCTTTTGTGTTTCTTCTAACAATAAAATGAAAGAGTTTTGATATAAAAGCTGAAAACTAGGTTTCTATTTACTCTTACTTGTCTGGTATCTTTGTATTATTGTATAAAGTATCACCTATTTGATGAAAAAAAAAGAACATATTCTTTTTCTATACCTACCTTGTATTAATTTACTGACAATTTGAGAAAAAATAGTTGTATTTGATTTGAACATCAAATTAAAAAAATAGTTGTCCTATTTTTTT
>JAKCPI010022166.1:0-17868 GCA_023213315.1 Euborellia annulipes | reverse complement strand
CCAGGGGTGTGCCTATGAAACCGACCTTTAGAGGTGCGCACATAAACACATATTTTATAAAAGTGAAAAAAGATATTTTATTCAAAGTAATTTCCTTCGTTAGCAATACAATTCTCCCATCTTTCAGGGAGCTTATGAATCCCTCTCCAAAAAAACTCGTCTTCTTTCGAGGCAAACCATTCATCGAGCCATTTGGCAACATTTTCGTAATCTGTGAACTGCTGCTCCCTCAAAGCGTGACCCAAAGATGAAAACAAGTGATAGTCCGTTGGGGCCAAGTCTGGGGAATAAGCCGCATGTGTGAGAATTTCCCACCCAAACGTTTCAATGGTTTCTTTGGTTCGTTTTGCAGCGTGTGACGGAGCGTTGTCGTGCAACAAGATGACTTTGTGCTGCCTTTTTTGATATTCTGGTCTTCTTTGGCGTATAGCCTGGTTCAATTTCACCATTTGCTGTTGATAACGTTCCGTATTGACAGTTTCGCCAGGTTTCAGGAGTTCGTAATAGATAATTCCCTTCTGATCCCACCAAACACAAAGCATTGTCTTTCGTCCATATCGATTTGGTCTTGGAGTCGATGTTGATGGCTCACCTGGAGATACCCATGATGCTCGACGCTTAGGATTTTCAAAAAAGATCCATTTTTCATCTCCAGTAACAATTCGATGAAGAAATGACTTTCTTTTGTATCTGGCGAGCAGCATCTCACAAGTGGTTTTTCGGTTCTCTTGCTGCCTTTCGTTCAGTTCATGTGGAACCCATTTCCCGATCTTCTGGATCTTCCCCATAGCTTTCAGACGCTTGGAAATAGTTTCCCGAGTCACGTTTAACTGTTCTGCCAATTGTTGTTGTGTTTGAGTTGAATCTTCATTCAACAATTCTTGCAAATCGGTGTCATCAAACTTTTTGGGCGGTCGGCCACGTGCTTCGTTCTTAATGTCAAAATCTCCCCTCTTGAATTTTTTGAACCATTCTTTGCACTGTGTTTCACCAAGAGCATAGTCGCCAAAAGCTTCTACAAGCATTCGATGAGACTCCGCGGCCGTTTTTTTCAAATGATAGCAAAAAATCAACGCCGTCCGCAAATCACTTTGTTGAGGAACAAAGGTTGACATGTTTGACGTGGTGAAAAAAAATGTTGGGAGTATGAAATTGGAATTTTTTTGAGTTCGAAACTTAGAACAGACATAAACCAAACAAACAAACTCAATAACTAGACTGTATAGTACCAAAACTGGCCGCCAGGATTTTTCAAAGTAAAAGGCGGTTTCATAGGCACACCCCTGGTATACCAATTGGTATCCAAGTGGCTGCCTGGGATTCGGACCCACATCTACTGTATTTTAAGATTATCAATATCGACATTTGTTAAGATCTCTAACCCCTCGGTCTCGAGGATGGGGTTTGCAAATTTTCAATAGAATGAAATAAATGATTGATAAATTTCACAAAAAACTTTTCTAGATTGCCTTAGATGCCGAAAAAGGTCTTTAGAGGAATTTAAAAAAAATATATATAAATATTTTACGTCTCACCTGAAGTAGTGTGATGAGCAGGGGCGGATTAAAGGGGGGGGGGGCGAGGGGGGCGATCGCCCCCCCGAGAAGAAATTCACAATGTTATAAAAACTAGTAATCTAAAGAAATTATGATTTCCGGGCTTTAATTTCAATTGAATTTGTCAATCAATCAATTTAAATAAATAGGAAAGGGGTCTAAATGGCCATAGATGCCCACAAAGTCCTTAAATAAAAAAAAATTAAAAAAAAAAAAAAAACCGCCCCCCCGACAAAATTGCATTAATCCGCCACTGGTGATGAGTGGTAGGTGTAGTAAATGACTAATTACACATATATAAAATTTTTAATTTTTCCCAGCAAAATTTTATTTTTACTCCCTATTTGATTATTTTTATTTATTTTGCTCTTTGGTTCAATGTTTTTTATTTAATTTCTTTTAGGCCAATTACATTTATTTAAAGTATAGTCTACATATACAATTTTCAGCCTAAGCCTTTTTATTTAATCAATTAGATTCCTATTTAAACTATTTATTAGCTATTCTTTTGTTTAGCTATCTGATTGGAGTCACGCCATTCTCTATTTCCTTGCCTTTTTGCCAACACATCTTGACATCTGATCTCTCAACAAATCTTATTATTTACAACTATTCCCAATATACACTATTTTTTCTCTCTTATCGTATGATTTTTTAATGAAATTGAAAATTTATTCCAAAGAGAAGCAGTAATATT
Organism: Euborellia annulipes; assembly: GCA_023213315.1. Lineage (NCBI taxonomy): Eukaryota > Metazoa > Arthropoda > Insecta > Dermaptera > Anisolabididae > Euborellia > Euborellia annulipes. Next base: position 15,615 of record JAKCPI010022166.1, on the reverse strand, counting down.
AAAGAGATTTTGCTTATAGGGAATAACATTTATATTATCAAGCAGACCTAATCTTATTCGTCTATATACAGTATATAATTTATAATTGTCCGTGCGTCCGTCCTCTTTTTGAGCAACTTTCCGATAGAATGCACTCCGTAGAGAAGAGGTTCTCAAACGTCTGAAAATTCTATTTTTTTAATTTAAATTAGATATAATCTACTGCAGGCTAAATCTCTACTACTGTATTAACTTACTCTATATAAAAAAGTAAAAATAAAAGAAAATAAGCAGTTAAAGACAAAGTCTGTCTGTCTGTAACACTTCAACTCCGGAACTACTAAATTTTTGGAGTTGTTTTTAATAGGCGTTTGAAGTTAAGTTCTGTGATGTGATTATAATGAAGGACTGGAGATATTGGCCATCCAAAAAAATTCAGGCCGAAACGTCTTATTCTGGGAGTTTTATTGAACATCGAGCATTCCAATTTAGCTGATATCTCTATCCCTTCGTTGTTTTTAATAGGTTGATAATTTTCAAGGGTGGTTTTAGGCTATGATTAATTTAAATTAGAGAAAATCTGGTGAGACTGGTCGCACTAGATTTTTTTTTGTGTCGAGATAGATTTAGTTCCTCCGATATATTAAAATTCAAGATAATTCATAAACATGGGAAAATATTTATATTTTGTTACCATGGCAACTATTTTTCTTATCTTTCCTATGAAGTACAAGAGTAAAGTATGCCTCAAACAATTTTGAGAGCAAAATGAGAATATACATTTAAAAGAGCATGTAAAAAATAATTGATTTTTGAATTTTAATCAAAATCGATAGAGCGAATTTTTAGTAAATCGTAAAAAAATAACTGAAAAAGTTGGCCGATTTTGATTTTTTTTTTTTTTTTTTAAACATTCACACTTTTTTCTCATTCACACTCACACACACATTCACACTGTCTTTTCGGCAGCTCAGGCCATATAAGACATTTACGATAACCGTTATTTATGAATTTATATATATTAGGGTCCAGGCATTTTTATTTAAGCCATCTGGTATCCAGCTTAAATAAAATCATCGGACTGCCTGGGGTCCGAACCCGCGACGTTTGGTATATGAGGTTAGCACGCTAACCTCTACACCACGCCCCGTGGGCGCCGATTTTGATTAAAAGTATATTTTCACGCCCTAACTTAAATATAAAATTTCAGCCTCCTAGCTCAATTCCTTCAAACTTTAAATTGAACCCATACAGACAGACCATGTCGCGAAAAAATAGTTAATTTATGAATTTTAAACAAAATCATTTTGAGCAAATTTTGAAAAAATCGAAAAAATCTGAAAAAGTACATCAGTAAAGTACTTTTTGGCCGATTTTGTTCAAAAGCTTATTTTCGACATGAATCCAATTATATATATCATATATAGATAAGAGAAAGTAAAAAATATTACTAATGCGATTTACTATTTTTAGGACCAAAATATGATAAATAATCCAAATGCCCTCTCTTTTTCATCGAATATTAAAACACATTTGAATCCGTAAATGTTTTAAGTTAATCACAGTTCGTATTTTTACTTTTTTTTTTTTTTATGAATTTCTTACAAATGCTCGAGTGACCTTTCGCTCTTTTCAAGATAGTTTAAATAGCATGCTAATTGAATTATTAATTTTTAATTTGCCTTTTTATTGAACACTGACAGGTTCTCTCTTCTTCTTCTCTCTCTCTTATTATAATAAAGCTATTAAAGTTCTAGGAAGAAAAAAATTATCCTCTGAATTATTAATTAAGGACTTCTTTCAATTTACCTTTTTTGTTCTTTAGAATTTCTAAGCTCTCTTCTCTCCCACTGGTAGCTTTTGTTTTATTTTATTTTGTAATGTCTACGAAAAATTTGCTAATTTATACGAATGAGGAAAATACTCATGAAATTTTTCATTTTATATTTACTAATTTGATTTGATTATAAATGCACAATACTAATTTAATCGGGAATGAAATTAAAAAAAAAAAACTACAAAATTAATGGAATTTTATATGGCGTACACTTGATGAATATAAAGAGCTAATTATTTAATTAACTTTTCAATAAATTTCAAATAACTTTTCTCTTGTTTTTGTTTCAAACAAACGCGAGACAGAGAGGGAATAAAAAAGAAGCTTTTGGCAACTTATTCAATCGCTTTGTTGCTTTATAATCATAAGTTTCAAGGCGAAGTTGTCAAACTTGGTCCGAAACTCCATGTGGTTGGTTGGTATGCTCTGCGAAAGCAAGCAAGGTGTGCAGTGGTTTAGGGAAATGTAGAGTTGTAAGATATTTCGGTGCAGCAGGTGTTTGGTTGGAGGGTCGGGCCCTACGTAAATAACATGTATATTAAACAGTCGCATTTATTCTTTCACACCCTGTGCAGGGAGAACTATAAATCAAATTGAAGAAAATTCCTTCTCTTACCCTATCTTTTCGCCTTTAACACAGTTCAATTTATTTGATCTCCAAAAAAGTATTTTTAATCTTGATATTTTTTTAATATTTTAAAATTATAAGTTTATAATTAATCTAGGAGGAAGTATTACCCCAAGATTATTATTATGATTATTATGCCTACGAAAATTTTGACTTTCAAGGTTGAAATTAATTAATTAAAAATTCTCCTAATTGAAATTAACATTTTGTAAAAAGTCAATATTTTTTTTAATTATAATTTTTATTTTTTAAATAATATTTTAAATGATACATTAGGTGATATGTTTCAAGTATTTATTTATTTATTCACTTTGCCCCCGGGTTTGGCGTAGTAGGTAGCGCGCCTCCCTCCTATACCAAACGTCGCGGGTTCGGACCCAGGCAGTCCGATGATTTTATTTAAGCCATTTGGATACCAGATGGCTTAAATAGAAATGCCTGAACCCCAAATTGATATATTAATTACAACGGTTATCGTCTAAAGTCTTAAATGGCCTGAGTTGCCGAAAAGACTGTGTGAATGTGTGTGTGAGTGTGAGTGTGAATGAGAAAAAAGTGTGAATGTTTTTTAATAAAAATAAAAAAAAAAAAAAAAAAAATTATTCACTTTGACATTATTGTCAAAATACGTACAAAGTTTAATAGAAATGCCTGACCCCACAATAGATATATTCTCTACAACGGTTATCGTCAAAGTCTTAAATGGCCTAAGTTGCCGAAAAGACTGTGTGAATGAGAAAAAAAGTGTGAATGTTTAAAAAAAAAAAAAAAAAAAAACGTACAAAATTTATTTTTCCACCAATAAAAACTGTTGTAGCGAATTTTGAGAAAATTTAAAAAAAACTGAAAAAGTACTTCAGTAAAGTACTAGTACTTTTTGGCCGATTTTCTTCAAAAGCCTTGTGTTAAATCTCACGGAGGTACCTAACTTGCAGAAATATAACATTTCAACCTCCTAGTCATGGGCGTAACTAGGGGGGTTCCGGGAGGGCCCTGGTCCCCCAGAAGGCTCGTGCCCCCCCCCCCCCCAGAAAGCTCCTTGTCCCAAGAAAAATTGAGGAAATATGGGGCTTTTCAGGCGCACCGGTGGATAGCTGGTCCCATGGCCCCCCAGCCAAATTCTCTAGTTACGCCCATGCTCCTAGCTCTTTTCGATCTTGGGAAATTTTGTTCACACACACACACACACACACAGACAAACAGACTATGTTAGGACCAACTTTTTTTGGACTCAGTGAATCTCAAAACATATATTTCCATCAAAATCTCGTCATCAAATTTTTGACATGAATCGAATACTTTATATATATTTCATTTAATTATAGGGTAAGAGAAAGTAAAAAAGATTTGAGGTCGATAGCTTCAAAATTGTGGGAAACTCTCAAAATTAGCACCTCGGTACGCGCACCTTAATTGCCACAATCCTGGTGGCTGTTGCTCTAATACTCTTTACTGATCTTCTAACTACTAAACAAATTCTCTCTCCAGATCTGTCTCAATTTTATTCATCTCTATTCTTGACGCAATGAATAGGAAGTTTATCTTTATTTTATTTTGGCAATCATAGTCGCAGTATTTTTCTCTTCTTGCTGTCTTATTCTTATTTTTAATTTTCTAGAAAACCAATTTATTTTTCATTTATGCCATATCCTATATTATTATTTTTTAATTTTCTCTTTAAACATTCAGACATAATATTCTACTAGCTTGATTCTATTATTATTATTATTAATATTTTTTTTATAAGTTACGGTAAATGAATTTTTTTATTTTTATTTTTAAAAAGAAATCTATTCATTTTTCATTCCAATTCAATTGACTTTTAATATATAATATATACATATACAGACCCAGACAGCCTGGAATATTGCAGTAATATTGCAGCAATTTTGCCAACCTTGCACAATATTGACAATATTGGAGCAACATTGCTGTAATTTCGCTGCGCAATATTGAAGTGAAGACATTGCAGAAATATTGCAGCAATATTGCTGTGGCAACATTGAAGTGTGAATATTGCGACAATATTGCAGTGGCAACATTGAATAGTGAATATTGCAGCAATATTGCATCAATATTGCTGTTGCAATATTGAATACTGAATATTTCAGCAATATTGCAGTGGCAATATTGAAGTGTAAATATTGCTGCAATATTCCTGAAATATTACAGTGGCAACATTGAAGGGTGAATATTGAAGCAATATTGCAGCACAATGTTGCAATGACAACATTGAAGTATGAATATTTCAACAATATTGCAGTGGCAATATTGAAGTGTAAATATTGCAGCAATATTCCTGAAATATTACAGTGGCAACATTGAAGAGTGAATATTGAAGCAATATTGCAGCACAATGTTGCAATGACAACATTGAAGTATGAATATTGCAGCAATATTGCAGAGTCAATATTGAAGTGTGAATATTGCAGCAATATTGAAGTGGCAACATTGAATAGTGAATATAGGGTTAAAATTATCATATCAACTTTATAATATTCATATTAATTAAATTAATTAATGCCCACGGGTGTGGCATAGTAGGTAGCGTGCCTACCTCATATGCCAAACGTCGCGGGTTCGGACCCAGGCAGTCCGATGATTTTATTTAAGCCATTTGGATACCAGATGGCTTAAATAGAAATGCCTCAACCCACAATAGATAATATATATTACAACGGTTATCGTCAAAGTCTTAAATGGCCTGAGTTGCCGAAAAGACTGTGTGAATGTGTGTGTGAGTGTGAGTGTGAATGAGAAAAAAGTGTGAATGTTTTTTTTTTTAAATAAAAAAAAAAAAAAATTAATTAATGCCCGTGATGACCTGTGGCTCAGAGAGAAGATACTAGCTTCTTGAGCCTGGGGTCCAGTATTCGCTTTCCGTCCCCAGCAAGGGCGGTCCCAGAGGGGGGTCAAGGGGGTCGTGACCCCCCCCCCCCAAAATCTTTTTTTTTTTTAACACACACTTTTTTCCCACTCACTCTCCCATTCACACAATCTTTTCGGCAACTTAGGCCATTTAAGACTTAAACGATACTCATATTTGATTAATATATATTTATTGGGGTCCAGGCCCATTTATTTATACTATAAAAAAAAAAAAAAAAAAAACAGTGATCCCCCTCCAAATGTAAGGCTAGGACCGCGCTTGGTCCCCAGCGAGAAAAAATTTATTTCATTTGAATTGACTGCAAATAATTTGAAATAAATAGGGATGGGGTCTAAATCGCCTTAGATACCGAAAAAGAAAAAAAAATTAAAAAATTAAAAAAAAAAAAAATTAATTTTAAATATTAAAAATTATTATTTTTTTACAATTTATAAGTGACTTTTTGTTTTAAAAAAAATTTAATAGTACTACATACGAATTAAGTAGCTTAAAAAGTGTTGAAATTTCATATAGCAAAACGTCCGAGGCAGCAAAGGAGTCGAATATTGGAATCAAGACATTGGAAATATTGGAAATGCAAAAAACTCGTGTTCAAATCCCTCTATGAACAAGTTTTTTTTTACCCTGCAATATTGCCACAATATTCCATGCAATATTGCCACAATATTCCATGCAATATTGCCACAATATTCCATGCAATATTGCCACAATATTCCATGCAATATTGCCACAATATTCCATGCAATATTGCCGGAATATTCCCGTAATATTGCTGCAATACTTGCAATATTTTTGTAATATTGCAACAATATTCCATTCAGTATTGCCACAATATTCCTGCAAGTTACAAAGAGGCGGACATAGGAATATTGCAACAATGTTGCTGTATTGTTCCTGCAATATTCCCTGCAAGGTTAAATATTGCAATGTAAGATTTCTGCAATATTAATGCAAGATTCCAGGCTGTCTGGGGAGTATATAACCAGCAGCTCTATTCTTGTGACTTGCGTTGAGATATAACAATTTTTTTTTTGATTTGTAAACATATTTAATTAAATTCAAATATTCTTTTATTGACTTTTTTTCATATAGTATCAATATACGTAGACAATTTTTTTTTTTTTTTTTTTTTTTTTATTAAAGCAAAATGTATAAAGTTACCCTTTCTTGGAATAGAAAGTAATTTATTTTTTTTCACCTCCACTCGAGTTTAAATATAAAAAAATTAAATATTTATTTATTACATTAGTGAATTAAAGATATTTAAGATAGATTTTGATGGTACAATCCTGCTCTAACTCGATAAGCCTGGCGAATGTTTTAAATTTTGTCTTTTGCATATCTTTGAAATTTTTTTTTTTAGAGAATTCCAATTTTTTTTTAGTTGCCTCCGTTATCAAATTTTATCTTTACTGGTATATATTTCCTTATTTCCTGGCTAGAGTACGTCATTTTTTTCTTCACTAAATTTGAATTTTCAAATTCGCCTATCATATAGTCTATGTATTAAATTTCGATGAAATAATTATGATATAATAACCTTTATAAGTAATTATTTAATTAAACAATTTTTTAACTGGAAACAATCCACTCTTGGAGTGGGAAAGGATTGTTATTTTTATTCAAATAAGGAGAAAAAGTCCTAGTACGGGTTGCCTATCTATAGGCGTATTTCTTTCTTGAATATCCTCCACTTTAAATTGAATCTCTTCTTTTTATAGGCTTAATTAAAATTCTTATATTAATTTATTCTATTCCTGGGCCTTTTTGATTTCACTAAAAAGATAAAAAAATCATCTACATATTTAATTTTTACTTTCTCTTACCTCTATATATGTTAATATATATAGAGAGAAAGTATACGGATTCATGTCAAAAATTTTGTCGAGATTTTGGCGAATATACACGTTTTGAGGTCTCCTGAATCCAAAAAAGTGGTTTATCGTATACTCTAGATAATTATATCTCTTAAGACAGAGGAGTTATTCAAGCCGCCAACTTTTTCGTGCATACCTCCCTACCATACATGCATTGTAAGACTTTGTCACGTCAAAATTGGCCCCCACGGGTAAAGAGGGCTCCCAACAACGTCATAAAAGAATAAAAAATCTGGTATGGTAACTTGACACAACTCTCTTTTCTGTAATCGAAAGTTGTGTAATGTGCTGTCATCCTAGATTTTTATTGAATAATTTTATTTACGAGATCTGTTTTCCAAATATATAAGAAGAAATTCCCACAAATTTTCCAGATTCGACTCACAGGGATTTACTGTAGTTAGGCATTTTGTTAGTGATTCCGAAATTGTTTTGTAAACATTTCAAAAGCTTTGTGTTACTAATTTTTCTGAATTAGTATTTGTTTTATTAATGTCTTCTCTTTTATTCAGACTTTAGCTTATTTGAAATTAAATTATTACTATTAAAATTGAAAAAAAAAAAAAAAAAAAAAAAATCCACTCTTAGAAGTTGACAAAACTTTTCTAAAACATCGCTCTATACTAAATCAAAAGTTTTTTTACCTATTAAATTCTAATTTTTTCAATCTAATAAATTTTCATTAATTTTATCTTTTCGTAATTTACTACTCACAAACGAACACTTCTTAGAAAAGGAACTCTACTCTCTTCAACCATATATTTCAATTTAATACATCTTCGAACCAAGTTACACAAGTTTTAAATTATTATTATTATTATTATTATTATTATATCGTTGAAAGTATCGAAAAAGATCAACAAACATATTCCGATATCAAAGAGAGCAAGGCGAAAAGAATGTCATAAAAATAAACTTCTATGGCTTTAAATGAAATGGTTTTTAATTTAATTTTTTTTTTTTTAATATATAAATTTATAGCTTGTATTTTTCTCTCCCCACACCTTGATGCCAATTGCTTACTCGCTATGTTTGTTATTAACAAAATGAAGATCATAAAAAATAAGCTATAAAGAAATTTAATAAAAAAAAAAAAAAAAAATTATAGAAAAGGATTTCTGTTTGTTGGAAAAATATTCATACTATAACTTTTTAACGATTAATAAAACGGTAAACACTTTGTATTGATTTTGGATAATACCCAAAAATTGGGTTCAATATAAATTTTTTTCTTTTATATTTTTATAATTATTAGGCTTGGGTAATTATATCAATGAAATATATAATTAAATATAGAAAGGTTAAATTACACTTGAAAATAAATAGTAATTAATAATGACTTGGAGAGAGAGAGAGAGATAGAGAAGGTCGCTCACACAAACACACTAGCATCAGAGTAGGGGAGTGGGAGAGAGAGACGAGAGCTTCCCCTCCATTCTATTTTCAACTTTCAATAATCAAAGCCTCCCCACCTCCGCCTCCATTTTGATTATTGCCTCCCTTCACTGCTATCCTCCCCTCATCCCGAGGCCCTCAAACAGTCAAGTGACGCCGAAGTGATTACATAATTCTCGCCCGTTGTGACCCATTTTCCCTACGAAATCCATCATATTCTGTAAGTTATCAATATTTTCTACTTAAATCAACTTATAGGCCTACACTAATAATTATTGAAATACAATTCTCTTTTTATGTTAATTGAATATATAAAAATCTGATGTGACTGTTCGCTCCAGATTTTTGTGTCGACATATATTTAGTTTCCGACAGTACGGCACTTTTTTTTTTTAACACGCACACTTTTTTCCCATTCACACACACATTCATACAGTCTTTTCGGCAACTTAGGCCATATAAGACTTTATACGATTACCGTTATTATGAATTATGAATAATATATTTATTTGGGTCCATGCATTCTTATTTAAGCCATTTGGTATCCAAATGGAGATATGCTTTAATAAACTTAATTTAAATTAATAAAACATTATAAATATACTATTTATAATTTATAATAATCAACTGTAAAGGGATTGCCAATACAGTTGTTTTAATAGTCTTTCATACAATTTAAACATGGTGATAATTCATTTTAAAACAAACCTATACATATGGCGTTAATTACAACTGGAAAGATTCAATTAGATGTCATATTATATTAATATAATAAATCTCTTAATTAATTTAGTTCACTATTAATATAATTTACAAACTAATTGAATAACTAGTTGTTTCTTGATGGCTGGAGGGTGTGGTATATGGGCAGCCAAGACGAAAAAATAAAATAAAAATCTATTTTTTTATCGACGTTTTGAGTGCCGATCGCACTCTTCATCAGGACAAAAATTGATGTTAAATTATAAGGTTATTTGACATGACGCAGTGTAGCAACGTTTTAAGCAATTTATTTATATTCTCTTGAAAAATAAACTTTACTGTTTGAAGGTCGAATGATTAAATTTGACTTGGGGAATAAATTTGAAGAGTGCGATATCGGCAATTGAAACGTCGTCAAAAATTAGACTTTTATTTTATTTTTTCGCCTTGGCTGCCACATCCGCATGCTTGAATTTTATTATTTATTTATTTATTATTATATATTTACATAACGGATTGTGATTTGGTTTACTATCCGGTGGTACTCTTAAGTGTTTTCTTTTACCTACTAATAATCCCCTTCGTCATCGTTTATTAATTTTCTCTGTTTTCCTCTGAGATTAGACTCAAGTTCTTCAATTAAAATCTTTTTCTTTTTTTTATTTCCCTCTTGATTTCTATTTATTATAAAATTCTTTTGTGTTTCTTCTAACAATAAAATGAAAGAGTTTTGATATAAAAGCTGAAAACTAGGTTTCTATCTACTCTTACTTGTCTGGTATCTTTGTATTATTGTATAAAGTATCACCTATTTGATGAAAAAAAGAACATATTCTTTTTCTATAGGCCTACACCTTGTATTAATTTACTGACAATTTGAGAAAAAATAGTTGTATTTGATTTGAACATCAAATTAAAAAAATAGTTGTCCTATTTTTTTTAAATGATTTTCTCATCAACAATTTCTTTTGGGCTTTACGAAGGGTCGGCTGGTTCCTCTCTTGAGCGAACTAATTTTTAAAATTTTTTTATTCCGAATTTTAATTATTTTATTCTGAATTTTAATTAAGAAAAAAAGATACGGGAAGAAGAATTTTTTAAAATAATGACTTTTCATTCATTATACAATTTTATTAGGAACAACACACATATTCTTTCATACTTGATAAAAGACCTATATTATTATGAGAGTTTTTAATTATAGGCCATATTTTATATTAATTATTTATTAATATTATAAATACTGTACGACGTTTTGACTATTTATTCTACAGTCATTTCCTAGTACTGTGCGCTACTCCAACTTAAATGAACTAATTTCCAAGGAACACTTACGTGAAGTTAGTAGCATTTTATATGCTGCTAACTTCATTGCATATAAAATGCTACTAACTTCACCTAAGTGTTCTTTGGAGGTTAATTTGCTTAAGTCGGAGTAAGCGCATAGTACTTGAAAACGACTGCAGAATAAGTAGTCGAAACGTTGTATAATATTTATAATTTTAGTGAATGATTAATACAAAATGTGGTCTATAATTAAAAACTCCCATAATTATAATAATAATACACAAAAGCTTTAATAAACAATACTATCCTTTTCGTATATTGTTATAACAAATTCTCCTTTCCTTACCTCTTTTCCCACTACTCAAACCTAATTTCAAATTAAATTAAAACGTGTCAATTGCATTCGCTAATTTCAATTTAGAATAAATATTCTATTTAAATAATCATTAATCAAATTGTTTCCTCTCCATTCACTGAATCAATTAATCTGATATTAGTTGAAATTGTTCAATACAAATTGAACAATAATGAATGAAGCGAAATGCTATATAACAGTTAATCATTATCAGTTAATCTTAGTTAAAGGAATATATATCGGATGAATTTTGGCAGTGAATAAGTCAATTTTTGTTTTGATAAATTTATGAATTCTATTGAAATTGTTTTGCTAAGATCGAATGAACTAGTATACCAGAAGTTAATGAGCGTCCAAACTTTCCATATTAATTTAAATTATTCTAATTCCAATAGGAAAAATATATAGTCTGTCGTGATGATTGAATAAGGAACTCAATGAGTAAGGTAGACAGCAGAAATAAAAAAGTTTTATATTATAATCGACGTTTCCGGAACGCGTCGCTCCCATCCTCAGGACGAAATAATTGTCGCAAATAATTTTTTAACGTATTCAGAACGACGACTATTAACATTATTATTCTGCATAATATTTAACAAAATTAACGGTTCTATGAGTTTCTAATTATATAGTGATTAGAGGTGTTCGAATATGGAAAAAATAATCGATTATTCCTATTAATCGATTTTGGTCCGGACAAACGAAAAGATAATCAATTATGAAAAAAATCGATTATAGGTACCTTTTTTTTAGAAAATTATCTTACCTTTTTTTTTTATTAAAAGGAAATTTTTTCTGCCCCATTTTTGGGAAAGGAAATTTTTTTTCGTTCAGCAGTGAAAATGTTTTGACTTTTTTTTTATATACGAGTCTCATCCGATCTTTTAAAACGTTTTTTTCTCAAAAATAATCGATTTTTTCCCAATAATCGATTGTGAAAAATAATCGATGAATCTATTTTTATAATCGATTATTTTTAAATAATCGGTGAATAATCGATTAATCGATTATTTTGCGCAGCCCTAATAGTGATAAGCTGTTAAAGTGTGCAACAGCCTCATTGCCGATCAATATGCAACAATTATTTCGTCCTGAGGATGGTAGTGACGCGCTTCCGAAACGTCGATGAAATAATATAAAACTTTTTTATTTCTGCTGGCTGCCTTGCTCATTGCATTCCTTATTCAATTTAATTTAAAATAATAGACAATAAATCACTCAAGACCAGAAACTATAATAAATAATAATAATAATATACGTATTGTTATCGTTAATAATAATATATTGTTATCGTTAATTAATTGGATAAGAAGAGATGGAGGGAGACATTGAGGTCCGTCGACCCCGCACCACGGGAATAATCAGGCGATGACAGAAGAAGAAGAAGATTGTTATCGTTAATTTATTAATATTTTCCTCTCTTTTTTTGCAGGAAGAATTTGACCACATTGGAGAAGTTCCACTATGGCATCTCCGAGATAGAGCTCTACCCAAAGGACAGTCCTCTGGTCAATCAGTTACTCCACGAGATATCCACCAAACATATTGAGCATATTAGTAAGTGTCTACTCTCTTTTTTTACTTTTTTTACTTATTTTTCTTTTTATTTTATTTGAGAAAATAAATTTCTCTTATATCGTCTCTCTCCCTCTAACGGGACAAATGTCAATTTTTTATGATTCGACTTTAAAACTCAATAAAATAAATTTCCCTCCCTATGTTTTATAGTTATTTATGAACAAGATAAGCACAGAATCTTGTTATTTATATCATCCATTGATTTTATTTTATTTCCGTTCATTTTTTTTTTTTTTTTTACTTTTTTTTTTTATAAGAGACATATGCTCATGCAAGATCTTATTTGTATCAAATAAAAAAAAATATTAAAATAAAAGTAGTCTAATAATAAAATCAAAGATATTTGCATTAAATCCCAAAAAGTGCTCTAGGAAAAATTATTGCAGTAGCATATCTGATTATGTTATAAAGATTTTTAATAAAAATCAAGTTGCTATGGATATTTCTTTTATTGATAAAAATTCAATCTAAAGCTCGCGTTTCGGTCACATTTAGGACTATAGAGTCAATTTCATTTACTTGCTGTCTGTGGTATGCCTATCTTCTATTTGGGGATTTTCTCAATAGTGTTTGTTCTCCTATTCCACTCAAGTAGGGGCGGATTTAGGTTAGTTCCTACATAGCACTCCAACAAATAATTGGACATAAACACGTCGACGATTCAACTTTGGGGTTTCGCAGAATGTCCCTGTGGCGTTGTAATGTCCGATTTTTTGGAGTGCAGTGCTCTGTAGGTTGAGGTCCCTGAGTACATACATTTTGACGTGACAAAGTCTTACAACGCATGTGCGTATAGTGGCCGGGTAGGGAGGCATGAACGAAAAGGTTTAGCGGCTTGAATAAGTCCCTGTTTTAAGAGGTATTATTATGTTGAATATACGGTTAGAAAGAATGAAGCTTTTTAACAAAATCGGCCAAAATGTACTTGTACTTTACTGATGTACTTTTTTCAGATTTTTTCGATTTTCTCAAAATTTGCTCCAACGATTTTGATTAAAAATTCATAAATTTGTTATTTTTTAGATGCTTTATAAAATGTATATTCTCATTTTGCTCTTGGAATCTTATCAAGACCACTTTACTCTTGTCCTTCATAGGAAAGAGTAAGAGAAATGGTTGCCATGGTAACAAAATATAATTGTTTTTCTATGTTTATAAATTTTACATATTCAAATTCAACTGTCGGACCCTAAATATATGTCAACACAAAAAACTTGATATGATAAGCATAGAACACAACTTTCAATTAGCAAATTTAAGAGAAAGTTGTGTGCTGTACGAGACTGTCACACCAGATTTTTTTAGATTACATTCCTCTGATTATAACATAAATATTTCACCACACAGTTTTTTTTTTTTTTTTAACCCTTTTTCAAAATTTATTTGACATCTTTTTTTATCTCTCTTTGAGAAATGCTGAATATTAAAATATTTCATGTCTTCAAACGGCAAAAAACCGATTAAACCTTTTTGAAATTATTTTGAAAGGAATTTTGCTATTCTTCATTCTACAGCCCTTTTTCTTTGAACATAATAATAGACTTTTTATAATGAGATTTTTTTACATATAAATAAATGTCGGTACTCCTTTTTTTTTTCTCTTTTTCCTTGATGGACTGTGCTTGTCTTATCGATGATTGTGATTGGCTGACATCTCTCTCTCTCTCTCTCTCTCTCTGGGGTGCTTTATCTGTTCAAGCCCTCCTCGCCTACTCCGGGTCATCAAATGATGGATTGGTTCGTTTGTCTGCCTCGGATGACCTTTAAGAACACAAATCATCCCCCCTACTACCCACCAACCTAACCCCATGCTCACATCGGACACCTTCTTTTGTAAAAACGCAGCTAGCGAGAGAGAAAAAAAAAAAACGGAAAACGCGAGACGACGATACAAAATAAGATGACCTTTAAGAAAGAAAAATAACGATAACAATTTTATATTTATTTATTATCTTCATAAAAATGGTTGGGTGATGAAAAATAAAGTTACAAAATTTTTTCTCTATTTTTTATTCGTATATGCGATCAGAGAGAAAGTATTGCATTCATGTCAAAAATTCGATGTTGGAATTTTGAGAGTGGAAATACGCGTTTTGAGGCCCCCTGAATATTGTCTGTGTGGTGGTCATCTGTTTGGGAGTAACTAAAATATGAAGGAAATTAGCTAGAAGGTTGAAATTTTATATTTGAGCTAAAGTATCCTCCTTAGGCTTGAAAATAAATTTTTAGATAAAATCATTCAAAGAGTACTAGTACTTGACTGATGTACTTTTCCAGTTTTTTTCGATTTTCTCAAAAGTGGCTTTAACAGAAATTATGTTTAAAATTTTAAACGAAACTTTTAGTTAGTCCAGTAAAATTAACAATTGAAAACTCAAACAGTAGATTTATTCTTGGACAGTAGAAGGTGTTGATTAAATGAAGACAAAACAATTTTCAAAAAATTATCTTGATTTATTTTTCAGAGTATTATGGCTTGGCTGACAAGCATGCGCAATTAGACTTGTTTCGGCAACACACTGCCATCTTCAGAGCCATGAACTGCAACAAGAATACGGTTATAACAATTATTTTTCTATTACAATAAATCAACATGTTAAGATTTTTCTTTTTCCGGTCTTATACATACTTATTTTACTAAATCTTAAAACAACATTCATAAATATATATATAAATATAATATTTTTTGTTAATTTTAGTTTACCTACCAGCTAAAATGTAGAACACGTACATAATGAATATTAAAATCATACGGAATTCGTTTTAAATTATAAAAAATATCTTCATAAATCTGTAAGATTATCGTCAATTTTAAAAATTGTTATAAAACATATAAACATTTCAGTTCCAATTTTACTGTTACCTTTTAATAATTATCAAGATTGAAAATTACAAATCTAAATTATTTTCACTATTCTAAGTCGTTACTTATTATTAATACAAATTTCTCTTGCTTTTTTATTAGAACTGTCAAATATATTTTTTTACTTTTAGGAATGCCAACCTGCTGTATTCAAATGTTTATTGGTATTAATAAAAAATTATTTTAACATATATATATATACGTCTTTTTCATAAAATACTTAT
>JAKCPI010022165.1:0-12528 GCA_023213315.1 Euborellia annulipes | reverse complement strand
CCAAGTCAGAAAATTGTAGATTTTTTTTTTTTTCCAACGAAATATTGGGGCAAAAATAATAAAAGTATTCATTGGATATTCATCTCGAGAGTAATTAATCCCGCAGCCCCTCTGATAAAAGCTCACTGATAATAAATAATTTTAATCATTAAAGTAAAGGTGCAACAATGAAAACTTCATTGTTAAAACTTTTTATTTAATTAAAAATGAAATAAATAATTCATTATTTCTTCTCTATTGTTTAAATACAACAAAAGGCAGATAAAACATTAAGTAAAAAAAGATTTCTACTAATAAAACAATCAAAATAAATACATAGAAAATTAATATAAACTAAATATTAAAAAAAAAAAAATAATAATGAAATAAAGTCACAACAATGGAAACAAAGAAAATTTATAAATATCCTTTTTATTTTATCATTATTTTATTATTAATTATTTAATCATTATTATTATTATTTTATTTGTTATTAAATTGACAATATGTTAGGAAGAATTTTTAATAGAAATTTTGAATTGTATTAATATATTTATTAAGATTATTAAATATATTTCGTTTTGAGAGATAATTGTTTTAATAATGTTGAATCTCTGATCCTTTTTTTTTAATTAACAGATGAAAACACATAATTAAATAAATTTATTAATTAAAAAAATAAAAAGGTACCACAATAAAGAAAATTTGTTTATAATTTCTTATTAATTGTTCCTTTTTATTTTAGTAATTATTAATTTAACAATTAATCATTATTATTTTATAATAACTAGAATAATTGTTATTTTGAGATTCTTGATATTTTATCGGATAGAAAAACTAGTTCAAATAAAAAGTTGTTTAATTTTTTGTAGATTAAAATTATATTAACAAAAATACGTCTGGACATTCAAAGGGAATTGAGAGCGTTTTTTATTTTTTGGCTGCCTGCATTTACATCCTGCCTCAAAATACAGGTTTCTATTTGGAAAAAAACTAAACTTGACCTTGAGATTAAAGTGTTTCTGTGATATATTATAGCTCTGAATATCTGATTACAAGTAGCTACGTAACACGTACAAGAAGGAATATCAATTTGGGCATAAAATATGCTTTTGATCCCCTTTCTCTCAAAGTTTAGACATCCTTTTCTATTAAAATTCTTTCAATGGTCAGATAGAATGAGGCTTCTCTGTCTATTTAACAATTATAATGAATTCCATAATAGGAGATATTCAAATTTTGAATGGAGGCTTTTGTAGCAAACATATGCATCTCTCTCTATCTATTTGACAATAACTTACTTGTCAAAACAGACAAACAAACAAACGGACGCTCTGTTGGATTTCCAAGACACCCTTGACAGCCAACAGACTCAACACTTGAATGTGAATTAATCCTTAACCCCCTCCCCCCCAACCCTCTCGCTGGCACATCAGTTGTCTCCATAAGAAGAAAAGTCAGTCTTGCAAGGGGGAAAAGTTTGAATAAAATCAAAATCTTATTTTTATTTTATTCTAAGAAAATGTTTTAAAGTTGGTGTTAAAGAAAATCAGTTTTCGGCTTGTATTATGGGAGTTTTTAATTATAATTAATAAAAATATAAAAGTTTCGACTAATTATTCTGCAGTCGTTTTCAATTACTGTTCGATTAAAGCGAACTAACCTCTAAGGGACCACGTTAGTAGCATTTAGCAACATTCTTGGGGATAATGCCATATGTTTCTAACTTCATTGCATATAAAATGTTTTGAAACTTCACCTAGGTCTCCCTTAGAGGTTAGCTCCGAATTTACTATAATATCCTGCTTTCATTTATCTTGATTCCCGATAGAGTGCGACAGACCTGCCACCTACTGTTATTAAACGAAATTATTTATCTATATTTTTTACTTCCTTGGTTCTTAAATTTTGTCCAACGATTTAAAATATAAAAAAAAAATAATAAATAGAAATGGAAATAAAAGTTTTTATCTCTTATCAAATTTTCGACTTCCAACAGTATATTTTCAAATTTATTAATAACATTAGTATTATTTGATTATTTCTTATTTCGATGAGGAAAACAATGCTATTAATATTTTTGAAATTATTTTAGATAATCACTCCTAAAAAAAAAAAAAATTGTGTGGTTTTATGAAACTCACGTTGCAAGTGAAACTTTTTTTTCGGATCGTAGACTTTTAATTGAAAATAATATAGTTAATTAATATATGAAAAATATAAACAATAAAACGAAAAAAATATAAATAATATTTTCATTAACAAACGAAAAGACACTAACTAATGAATTGGTGACCCCGCCACCCTGTCCACATCTTCACTAGAGCTCTAGAGACAGTAGTAGCGCACTCTAGTAGAGTAGTAAAGAAACCGGGTGGGAGACGTATGTGACGTCACTGCTTGTAATGCGATGGGCGAAAAAATTTGAGGCGATGGAATAAAAGTTTCACTTAAAAAAAAAAATGATTTTGAATAACAGTAGTAGTATTAGTATGAGCAGAATGTAATTATTACGTACTACTGCACAAACAGCGCTCCATCGGGAGGCATGGTAACCATAAAAATGAAAGCTGGCTATACTATAGGAGTTTCCGGGCCCTGGAGCTAACCTCTACGTGAAATTAGTAGAATTCTATACTCTCTAAAAACGAATTAGTAAAAAACTACTAATTCATAGTGAATAGTCACTTTTTTAAGATGTGCAAAGTAGACCACCCGTAAATAGTGGATATCCACTTTTTCAATTAGTAAAAATTATTAATATGAAAAATTCACTAATTGAAAAAGTGAATTAAAAAAAAAGAAACGTTTAAGATATATGAAATAAGGTGTGATGACACCGGGACCTAACTTGTGTTTACTGACTCGAGTTCTAGCCGAACCCACTTAAACTTGACTTACTTTTACTACTCTGTTATTTGGTATATAAGTATGTCGCTGATGTTAACAATGCTAATTTCTTGAATGTTACTATATTCCTTCCCAGCAATTTATTTCTAAATAAACTTAATAAAACTAATTATCGTTATATCAAGAAATATATTTACTAAATTTTAAGTAAAAATATTTCTTAATTGATTATTTAAAAAATAATATTTTATTAATTTAAAAAAATTTGGAATCTATCTCTTTTGACTTAACATATATTTCCTGCAATTTTTAACAAAAAATACAAGTTATCTCAATATTATTATTTATTTGTATTATTATTACTTAAATAAAGCCTTATATTGCCAAAAATGTCTTTATTAAGGAACCGATCAAACAGCTGGTCGGCCATGTTGGCTTCTCAGACAGCTGGAATTGAATGAACTACTTTTTGAATTAGTAAAAAATAACTAATCTAAAAGTAACCAATAAATTTACTAAATATATTAGTAGATTCTACTCAAAATGACTAAATTTGATGTAATTTTCTTACCTACTGTTTGAATAAGGAAAAATTCTACTAATTCGTTTTAAGAGAGTATACAATGAAGTCATCAACATATAGTATTATCCTCATAAATGTTGCTACTAAATTCACATAGGTTAGTACGCTTAAATCGGACCAAAGGACTGCAGAATAAGTAGTCGAAACGTTATATTTTTTAATAAATAGTTAATACAAAATGTAGTATATAATTAAAAACTCACATTAAATCTACAAAAATAACGTTTAAAGTTAAGAAGTTTTGATGTTGTTGTTGTACGCTCTGATCAACTTACACGTGAATAAAAATTTAGAAGGAAATATTTAATTCAATACTCATACAAATCTTAATAATTAAAAAAAAAAATCTGATGTGATTGAGTGCACTGCACACAACGTTTGTCACATCATATTTGTTTTATTTATTCAAAAAAAAAAAAAAAAATTACTGATAATAATTATATACAAAACATTTTTGAATTTTTAATCCTCATATGACATTTGTTGTTGTTGTTGTTTGTTTGTTTAAATAGGTATATAGATAGATCCTGTTATTGAGATCGATGGTTTCTTTTTTTTTTTATTTTTATTTCGTAATTCGCCAAGATTTATATGTTTCAACACACAGAGAGAGGGAGATTTAGTTAAAAAAAAAAAAAAAAATAGGGGGACTCAGTCTTTTTTTTTTTTAGGAAATAGGTGGGCGTAAAAGAGGGATTGATTTATCATGTTAAATCTAAGATATATTACAAGAGTTCGATTTACTCTCTCTCTCTCTCTCCTCTCAACTTTAGACCAAATAAACCACCGCTAAATAAAAATAAAGAAAAAAAAATTGACTTTTTTTTTTTTGAAAAATTATTATCCTTTTAATAAATAGAGAAGTGATTTATTTTTACTTTCTCTTACCTATATATATGTGTATTATAGAAAATATTGGATTCTTGTTAAAAATTTGTTGAGATTAAGATGGAAATACACGTTTTGATGTCTTACTTGTAGTCTTTGTATATGATCACTAGGGCTCGGATTTATAGGCACTAAAAATTATTAAATATAGGCACTTAGAAATTTTTTTTTTTTTTTTTTTTTTTTTTTTTTTTTTTTTTTTTTTTTTTTCTTTCCATCCGGGGGGGAAAAATTCCATATTTTTTTAATTGGGGGGTTTTTTTTTTAAAAATTTTTTTTTTTTTTTTTTTTTTATTTTTTTTTTTTTTTTTTTTTTTTTTTTTTTTTTTTCGGGGATTTATAGGCATTAAATTGTAAAAATAGGCACTTAAAAGGCATTATTTAAGAAATAATATAAAAAAATTTAAAAAATTGATGTCTTATTTTTAGTAATCTGGTGTGACTGGTCGCACAGCACACAATTATTTCTTAATTTCAGTAATTTAAAGGCGCATTCTTTACTTGTTTGCCAGAATATAAATACAAATCAAATTTTTAAGTACTAATTTTACATTAAAAATAAATTTTTTTTTTCAAATCTGGGGGGGGGGGGGGGTAATTACCCCCCTTTACCCCCCCCTGATTTTTCGACAAAAAATTTAAAATTTAGGCTATGTAGAGCTCGTAAAAAAATGAAATTGGCTATTTGAACTTAAAATAAGCACTAAAAAGGCATTTATAGATGAAATAGGCACCAAAACCCAGAATCGGCCAAAATTAGGCATTATAGGCACTAACAAATGCCTCTTATTTTATTCAGAATTTCATGAAACGTATGCATATCATATTGGCCTAAATTTTAAGCCATAAATTAAAAAAAAAGGCAAATAGGGCGAAATCCGAGCCCTAATGATCACAATAAAGCAAGAAGCACCACAATGAGTTTTCTGGACTTTCTCTGGTCACGGAGGTTTAACTCAGAGGTTGTTATCTGCTTCTGCTGTTTTGAAACAAATTATTTATATTTTTTTAAAATTATTTATTTATTTTTTTTTTTTGATATATATTTTATTTATTTATTACGAGGGCAGGTCAATAAGTCCGTAACTTTTTGAATTTCCCGCCTCTTAACTGAAATGGCAACACTGCTTGCTCCTGTCAGCAGGCAACTATCAGCTGACTCCCGTCGAAATTGGAACCAGCTGGGTCTTTTAGTTTTTGTGTTTGACATCCATTAATAGCAGACTACCTCGTGATTTGAGAAGAAAATGAAAAAAAAAGTGAATACGAATTGCTCCCTCATCCACCCTATTCTCTGGATTTAGCCCCGAGTGTCTATTTCTTGTTTTTAAACCTCGACGGAAAGAGATTTGATTTTGATGCCCTCGACAAATCTTATTTTTTGGAAGGGATAAAAAAAATTGGAGAAACGTTGGACAAAGAGTATAGAGCTCAAAGGAGACTACGTTGAAAAATAATATAATTTTTGATCCAACAACCGAATAGCCTAATGCAGTTCAGAATATCCACACTGGAGGGCAGATAGTCTCAGGTGGAGTTCCCTAAGGAAGGCGAACCCATCAAAAGCAGAGTTGAGAATGATGAATCAGTCCAAGAATGAGTTTGGTATCCAAATGGCTTAAATAAAATCACCGGACTGCCTGGGATCCGAACCTTCGACCCTTGGTGTACAAGACAGGAGCACTACCAACTACGCCAAGCCCGAGGGCATATAGGCCTATTTAAAATTTGAAAGAAATCGGTAAAGGGAATTCCGAGAAAAAATGTAAAAAGTACATCAGTAAAGTATTAGAACCCGATGATAGAAGAAATGGTTGCCATGGTAACAAAAATAATTGACT
Source organism: Euborellia annulipes (assembly GCA_023213315.1). Taxonomy (NCBI): domain Eukaryota; kingdom Metazoa; phylum Arthropoda; class Insecta; order Dermaptera; family Anisolabididae; genus Euborellia; species Euborellia annulipes. Next base: position 6,387 of record JAKCPI010022165.1, on the reverse strand, counting down.
TTTAATATATCGGCGGAAAAAATCTGGTGTGACAAGCACAGAACACAAAATTCAATTATCGAGGGTTGTATGCTCTGCAGTCATCCCACCAGATTTTTTTCTATCTAAAATTATTTTATCTCTTTTCAATGTTGAATTAGGCTAAAAAAAAAGCAAGGGGGAAAAAAAGGGCAATTGTAGTAATAAATCATTCAAAATATATGTGTATGTATATTCTTTGCAAAGGAACGACGGCCTTTGAATCTCTAAAAGGGACTCTAATTATTTAAAATTTATGCAATCAAGTTCACTTTTAATGATAAACGGAGTTGCAAAAAAAAAAAAAGAATTTCTTTCGTTCGCTATCTGTTTACTTTTTGTTAATTAAATAAGAAAGAAAATTAAAAAAAGAGCTCAAAGAATAATTCATTTTTCTTTTTTAAATATGGCCAACTTTATAACAAAAAAAGAATTCAATTGAAATAATCCAAAGCAGAATATATCGAGAAATATTTAATAGGAAAGTTGAAACTTAATATATTTGACTAATTATAAAATAATAATTGTGAGATTTAATTATTCAATTTTTAATTTTAATTACCAATAAGCTTATATATATTTTAATACTTTTGTAAAAACGCGATTTTACCCTTAATCGAATAATTTTCAGTTAAACGCCTACGATTCGAATAAAGTTTCACTTTGAATAAAATTTAAGAGGCCACATTGAATTTTTGGTCCACAAATACTGAGGCATTTTAAAGTATTTTTTATCCAGTTTCTTTTAAAATGAATTAAATTCGTGAGCATTCAACTTAATAGAAAGCTTTTTTTTAATTATGATTAATTAAAAAATAATGAACATTATTTTTTTTCAATTTATAGAAAATGCAAAAAATTTCTATTATGATAATCGTTATTTTTTTCTAAATCTAAAAATGTAAAAATCTTTTAAATTCAAACTATAATAATTGAATCAATTGGTGACAAAGTTAAAAAAAAAAAAAAAAAGGTACTAAATAGTTCAGCATCACATACTAGAATTGTTTTTTGACGTGACAACGTCTTACAAATCATGTGTCTATAGTGGCATGTTAGAGGGGCATGCACGAAAAAGTTTATCAGCTTGAATAACTCCTCTGTCTTAAGAGGTATAATTATGGGAAATATACGGTTAGAAAGAATGAGTTTTCAGCTAAAGAATTCACCATTTATTTTTTTCCTATCATTTTATTTTACCGCGCTGCGGTAAATTCTAATTTGAAAGTTTAAACTCCTGTAGATTCTGAACGGCTAATCAGATCAGACTAAATGGGATGTCATTTGGTGCAGAAAGAAAACCTCTAATAGAAGAAATAAAAAAATCCCGAGTAATTAACTCAAAAATTGGTTTTTTCTCGAAAAACCTCATTTTTTAGACAAAAAAATATCGAAAAATAGCCCTACTTGTGCAACGCATAGCGACTTGACCATAAAAGCTACATTAAATCTAAATATAGTTTTAGAAAGAGTGGTTCAATACCCAGAGGTTATTTTTTCATTTTTTTGATATGACGTCATTTTACCGCATGAGAGCACTCGGCGGGATTTCGTTTTTCGAAATTTTAAACCCCTGTAGATTCCGAACGGCTAATCAGATCAGACTAAATGAGATGTCATTTGGTGCAGAAAGAAAACCTCTAATAGAATAAATAAAAATATCCCGAGTAATTAACTCAAAAATTGGTTTTTTTTTCGAAAAACCTCATTTTTTAGACAAAAAAATATCGAAAAATAGCCCTACTTGTGCAACGCATAGCGACTTGACCATAAAAGCTACATTAAATCTAAATATAGTTTTAGAAAGAGTGGTTCAATACCCCCAGGGCTTTTTTTCTTTTTTTTGATATGACGTCATTTTACCGCATGAGAGCACTCGGCGGGATTTCGTTTTTCGAAAATTTAAACCCCTGTAGATTCCGAACGGCTATTTTTTTTTTTTAATTGAATAAAATTCAGGAGGCCACATTGAATTTTTGGTCCGCAAATACTGAGGCATTTAAAAGTAATTTTTTTGTGCAGTTTCTTTTAAAATGAATTAAATTTGTGAGCATTTATAGAAAGCTTTTCTTTTTAATTTTGATTAATTGAAAAATATTGAAAATTATTATTTTTTATACTTCTAGTAAATGCAAACAAATTTCTATTATGAAAATCGTAATTTTTTTCTAATGAAATTTAAACTATATAATAATTGAATCAATTGGTGACAAAGTTAAAAAAAAAAAAAAAAATAAGTACCCACAGAGCACAAAATATTGCTGGAATGTTGCAGGAATCTTTCTATCTTATAACATTGTAGCAATATTGCAGCAATATTTTTTTGGAATGTTGCAAATAAAATATTGCTTGAACATTATTATAATATTTAAAAAAAATTTTTAGAACAAATTTTCCTAAAATTTTTTGTAATATTATAGAAATAGTCCAGCAATATTTTTTTGCAATATTACAAATATAATATTGGTGAAATATTATTGTAATATTGAAAAAAATTTTCAATATTCGGTTCAACAAATTTTTTTGAAATATTGTGATAATATTCCAGCAATATTTTATTTGCAACATTCCAAAAAAATATTACTGGTATATTATTCTAACATTGCAAAGAAATTTTGAATCGGATTATAACAAAATTTTTTTTACATTATTATAATAATATTCCAGCAATATTTTATTTGAAATATTGCAAAAAAATATTGCTGGAATATTTTCACAATATTTCAAAAAAATTTTGTAATAATTTGATTTCATTTGACACGTCAAAGAATACACAGCTGGAGGGGGACGCTTTGTTTTTGTTGTTAAAGATAAATAAAAAAAAGTTGTTGATTTTCCCGTGCAACTATTTTATCTTTAATCTTAACAAAAGGCGCCCAACGTGAAATCGGTATGTGCTGCAAAGAAATGCTTAAGACCGGAAAAGGAGACACTGAATATTCAATGTGAGGCGAAATGCAAAAATTGGTTCCATTTCGAATATGTTGGTTATGAAGAACAAAAGGGCAGTTAATTTGTTTGTGAAAAATGTTGAAACGAGGAGGAAGAAAAAGGAAATGGTAAGTGCAAATACCGAGGCAATTTTAACATTGGCAAATAGTATAGTAATAGTAAAATTTATTATAGAAAGTCATGTCGAAATTCGGGATTGGGGATTTGGTTTGGAGAAGAAAAGTAACCCTAAGTGACGCCTGAGCCAAAAGATGCGCCGGATTATTGCCTAAATGGGTTGGTCCATGTGAAGTCACCGACCAATTATCCGATACAGTATTCACAGTGAAAGAGCCGGAAAGAGAATAGATAGGTGCCACATCTCGGACCTGAAACTGGCAGCTCAATGAAGAGAGGGAAGAGTTGACACGTCAAAGAATACACAGCTGGGGACGCTTTGTTTTTGCTGTAACGTTAAAGTGAAATAAAAAAAGTTGATGATTTTTACTCCCGTGCAACTATTTTAACTTTAATCTTAACACATTAAATAAATTGCTATGTTGTAGAAATATTACAGGAATATTTTTTGCAATATTGTAAATAAAATATATATTTATAATATCAACGACATTAAGTTTTGAGTTAGGATCCTAACTCAAATGTATTTCTTTTTCACCCATTCGTGATATTATTATATTATATATATAGAATATTGCCAAAATATTACAATACAATATAGCCATAATATTCCATTTCATACTATGTCCCCAGTATATTGAGATGCAATGCATATGTACATTGCACGCATGTCGTGAATTTATTATAATACATATACAGTATATATATTATGTCACCACATGCGTGCAATGCATATATGCATTGCATCTCAATATACTGGGAACATAGTATGAAATGGAATATTATGGCTATATTGTATTGTAATATTTTGGCAATATTCCCTGAATAAAAAAACGCGGACATAGGAATGTTGGTGGAATGTTGAAGGAATATTGCATGCAATATTGTGTCACAATATTATGGTAACATTACATCGCAATATGTTGGCAACATTGCTGTGCAATATTCTGGCAATATTGTATTTCAATATTGTGACAATATTCCCTGAATAAAAAAAACGCGGACATAGGAATGTTGCTGGAATGCTGCAGGAATATTTTGTGCAATATTTCGAATGTTTTGAAATAATATTCCTGCAACATTCCTGCAATATTTTGTACTATGTGGGTACTAGTTCAGCATTTTTGCAAAAGATGGCAGGCTAATCTAACAGCAGGTATTATCAGATCACTTATTTATATATTTATTTATAAAGTATTCATTATTAAAAGATGAACGAAAATGTATGATATTTAATATAGCTACTATCTGTAGGCAAATTTTCGTGGGAGTTGTTTTTGATTCACTCCTTAAGACCCTTAATGCCATCTCTTGGCAAAAAGAAACGAACAGCTTTGTCTCCTGAAGCCCCTTATGAAACTAAAAAACGCACAACACCAAAAAAAAAAAAAAATATTTTGACTCATAGAGATTTGTATTTTATTCACAAAATTTTTTGTTTTTATTATTAGTTGCTAACCGTTATGTTACGTATTTTCTCTACAATAAATCAATAAAGATTATTTAATAAGCTTTTAAATCATCATCATTTCATTTCATTATCAGATTTATGAAAAATACATTAAATAATTGTTCGTGGCTTATTATCTAGTCACATTTACTTATCGCCTCTCCTCGTTCGTATATTACATAATTATGGTGTTAGAATTAAATAACGTGAAAATTTCACTAGTTGATTCAGAATCTGGTGTTTTAGAAGTTCTCTCGTTGATCCGCCCGGAATGGAATTCAAATGATATTAATACTAAGGTAGAAAAAATAATTTGTGTTCTTTAATTTCAATTTTTTCCTAAATGACACAAGATACAAATAATTTTTTTAAACAAAAGTTATTGGAAATTATAAATAGAACAATTTTCTATTTGGGTTAAATTTCTCTAAAGTTGATAGTTTACGAGATATTTCGATTTTTGTGTTTTGAACCCTTTTAGAATTTATTATAAATCAATTGCGAGTATTAAATTATAAAAATTAATTTTATTGAAATTAAAATATTTATATTAATTAATTAAAAGAAATTGTATTTATATTTATTTGCATTTGATTCAAATTTTATTTTTAAATTAATTAAAAATTTCTCCATATGGGGGCGCTATTGAAACCTAAAACACTCAATATCTTCTAAACGATTAGAGATATTAAAATATTTTTCAAACAAAAGTTGTTTCAAATTTCATTTAGAACAATTTTATATAATAATAAATATATAATAATATAATATTTCAATAAAATTAATATTTAACGATATATGTTTTGTTTTCAGATGAAATATTTTATCTCACAATATCAAATTTATATAAATAAATTTAATTAAAAAAATTTTAACCCATTTTGAACTTTAATTTCATTTTACAAACAGGCAACCAAGTTGCAAAACTTTCTACCTTTTAAAGCTTTCAATTTAAACTGGTAAAATTGTTCTACTCTAATTAGGATAATTATAAAAAACACAAGGTCATATGTTTTAATCTATTATTTATTATGATAACACATTCCAAGTGTCGGTTTATGTTACAAGTGTTTTAATTATAGTGAAACATAGCACCTTGTGTTTTTTATTCAAGTTTTATTTATACCAATATTTTTCCTGTACCCGTTAAAACAAATTAGAGTTATTTTTTTTCACATCTAATTATTATTTCCAACCAATTAACAAAACAAACGTTAATTATATATTGATTTATTTGCTCTTTTTTTCCTAGACGTTAACAGGTGGTTTGATAAATAAATTAATCTACTGTACAAATCGTCAGAGATTGAATGATGTTCCAATTTTATTTAAAATTTATGGAAAAAAATTCAGAAAAATTTATTGACCATGAAAAAGCAAAAAACATTTACAAGGTAATCTTCAATTATTAGTCATTTCTAATGTTATAAAAACATTAATTTCTTCCCTAATCCAATGAACGCTGATTATTTATTTAAATTGAATTACCAAATTTAAATTATTAAAATAATAATGCGGTTAACAATGAGAAAGATTAATAATTCTTTTCAACAATATTATAAACAAATTTATAAATTTGTATTGTTGAACCTTTTTTATTTTAATAATTATTTATTCAATAATTGTTAGTAACAAAATTAATTTTTGTTTATTTTTATTTTTTTGTTATTTCTTCCATTAGCCAATCAGAGAATACACGTGCAAATGTTTATAAAAAATACAATATAAAGTATATATATAATTTATATTTATATAAAAACATTATAAAAAAAAACATTACTAACAATACAATTCAATGTTAATAGAATAATATTCCTAGTAAAAACAATTTAATAGCAGAAAATGTACAT
>JAKCPI010022164.1:0-11502 GCA_023213315.1 Euborellia annulipes | reverse complement strand
TAAAGGAAAATTTGTCCCATAGAGGAAGTACATAGATTCGATCCCCGGCTGTAAGTCCCGCCCCTTCTATCAGGTTGTTAGACCTATAGATAAAAGCTATGTTGATAGATAATTGGTAAATAAATAAAATAAATATATGTTTGTCCTGCAGGCGTCCCTAAACCACTAAACAGATTGGCATGCCATTTTGTTAAATAAATAAAGAATTTTCTTGGAGTGATTTCTTCAAAATTGGGTATTAACTTCAATGTAATACTTAATATAATAGCATGTATAGATAATAAGATAATAGAAAATAAAAATGTATTAAGAAATTAAGAAAAGAAACAATTTTACAAAATTTATTTGATTTATTAAGGTACTTGAAGCCGACGTTTCGGTCAGATATCCGAATATCTTAAAGGCTGAAGTAAAATTGTATGTTTGTTTGTCCTGCAGACGTTCTTAAACTACTAAACAGATTTGTATGCAATTTTTTTTAATAAATAGAGAATTTTCTTGGGTGATTTTATGCAATATTTGATATCTTATTAGTATATATAGGCAAGAGAATGTAAAAATGAGTGTGTGTTTGTCCTGCAGACGTTTTTAAACCACTAAACAGATTTGTATGCAAATACTTTTTTAAATAAATAGAGTATTTTCTTGGGAGATTTTATGCAATATTTGATATCTTATTACCATATATAGACAAGAGAATGTAAAAATGAATGTTTGTTTGTCCTGCAGACGTTCTTAAACCACTAAACAGATTTGTATGCATTTTTTTTGATAAATAGAGAATTTTCTTGTGTGATTTTATGCAATACTTGATATTTTGTTAGCATATATAGACAAGAGAATGTAAAAATGGACATTTGTCTGTCCTGCAGGCGTTCATAAACCACTGAACGTATTTGTAGACAATTTCTTTTTAATAAATGGAGTTTTATTAATTCAGATCATCTCAAAATTAAATATAAAATTTAAATCAATAATAAAATCTTTTGTTAAAGGGGTGAAAGAGAGAGAGAGAGAGAGGGAGAAGTTTGTGGTTATAACAGAATGTCCCCCCACCCCCTCCTCCTTTCTTATCTAACGATATAGGTTTTATTGTAGATAGAAGAAAGGGGCAGTCAAGAATGTCCTGTGCACTCTCCCATAACCATCCCATCATCACACAGACACACAAAAGGAGAGAGAGAGAGCCCTTAAGGAGGTGCCATCAGAAGGGATTGTCTCTCTTATCAGCACTTCCTCTCTCTCTCTCTCTCTCTCCTTTTGATTCGACTTGAGAATTGCCATAAAAACGAGATAATCAGAGTAAGGAAATTCATTTGTTTAAAAAAAAAATACTAGCCAAGTTTGTTCGGATAGTACCCCGTAAGTCATAATTGAATCTAAATTTTTTTTTAAAAAAATAAAAATTTGAATGCAAAAATTCATTATTATAATTTAGTCGTGACCTATCATAGTTTATAATTGGATTAAGTTAATAATTTAATTACCAAAAATAATAAATGAATGACTTTTGACTTGAGCAGTTTTTCACGTAATATAGATCTGGCAACATTGCATTCATCAGCTATCTATTTTAAATCTTAAAAGCCTTCAATTTTATTTTATTTAATATATTACAATGATTAATGCAAATCAGTTTAAACACAAAGGACGATTTGCGAGAAATAATATCGTAAAATTGAAAAAAAAAAAAAAATGTGCCTGACATCGACAAAAGAGTATTATTTTATGCGACGTTGCCGAATTGTTCCGAGTCAAGTGCAAGGAGGTAGGAAGGGGATCTAAGCAAAGAAAAATGTCGACCGCCTACGTCACGACCGTCATCTTGATCAGCACCAATAATTGGGACTTCCCTAGAACCAAAAAGAAATTTATATTTAATTTTAGCTTAGATTTTAAGCATTATAATGTCCCAAAATTAAATAAAGGGACTATTTGAAATTATAGTTTAAAGTTTTTTTTTTATAGGTTTAGGCTATATTAAAAAAAAAAAAAATTCACTAAATAAGTAAATATTCCAACGAGTTTGTTTATTAAATAAAGCTTTTGTGGTTTGAAATATTATTATTATGGGAATTTTTAAACTAAAAAAACTTATTGTACCATCATGCTTTTTATGTAAACACTTGCTTTGATAATTGTAACTAACTTCATGGAAGTGAGTGAAAATAGCGGGAAAATTTGAATCTAACTTCACAGAAATGCCAACAGATTGCGCTGGCGTCGCTGTATGAAAAAAGGCACGTAAACAAAAATGTGTTCTATGATTAAAATTTCCCCTAATAATAATAATCAAGAAGTTTTTAATTAAGTAGTATAAATAATTTTAGAAGCATATTTCTATTTAAAAAAATCATTAAAATACTGTCAATTATAGAAAGATAATATTAATTACACAAATAACAATGTCATTTATTATTAATAAAGAGTTAAAAAGTTGTTCAATAGAGGAATGAAATATTTAGGAAAAATGGGCTTTAATTTAATAAAAAGTAAAATATTGGATTCAATTAAAAAAATGAATAATGTGATAAAATGTAAGTTTTTTTTTTTATCTTTATCAAGAGTGGCTACACTGTTAAAAATTTTCAAGAATACTTCATATACAAGTATAGAAACTCCGTTTCATAAACTGTTTATAAATATATATGAGAAAGTTCAATTTGTTGCCAACCTAAGAAATTTCTTGTATATTTTAAAATTAATTATTTTGGTAAAAATTGTTAATTTGAATTTGATTTTTTATAGCTATTTAGTTGAATTACTTTATAAAAATTATTTAATTAGTATGACTTCATAAATATTTAAATAGTTTAGAGCGCGAATTTCAAACCAGTATTTAATAAATTTAGATTTGTGAAATAAATTTTAAAAGAATAATTTCAAGTTTCCTTAAAATAATATTAATAAAAATTCCTTGAGGTAGTCGAGTTATTTGAGAACGTTTAGACCAGTGATTATCAACTTGTCGCGGTACACTTTTAACGATTTCAAAATTTGTCGGCACACAAAGAAAAAGATAAGTTTAAAAGTTGGTAATTTGTTCATAAACTTTTATATTAATTTTATTTCATATCCTGGGTATATTAATATTAAATCACAGAAGTATATGAAAAATGATTGAAAATTCATATTTTTTTTTACAGTTCATATTAAACTCACATGCTATAAAAAGAACTCAGAACGGCCCACCAAAGGAAGGTTGTCCAGCAAGTACTATTATATAAATGAATGTGAAATTAATATTCCAGGAAGAATAAGGGTGTTGGCCTTCCACTTCTCTCTCTAAGTTCATTTTCACATTGTATTAATTATTCATCAAATATAAATATAATCCTATTAAAAAGTTTTTTTAACCAAAACTCACTCACTCACTCACTAAACTACGTAGGCTATATAGGGCTAGGAGTAGCCAGCCAGGCAGCCCTTCCAGTGTTAGTTAGAGTGTACATAATTCGTTTCCCATGGACTAAATGTTAAATTTCAATTAATTACACGCTAACCCTTCGTCAGATCTGCTTCAAAAAATTATTTTATACATATTTGATAGTAATTAATAACATATTAAAAAATTAGCTTTTAATCTATATAAGTGACTTAAGAAAAGGCGAGGGCCTGACGCAGGCGAGCTCGAGGGGGAAGAAGATTAATAAAAAGATGAGCAGCCACAATTGTTAAATGATTTGAATAGAAAAAAAGGCTAGTGTGTGTGTGTGTGGGTTGCGTGTTTGTGATAGGAGAGAGAGAGAGAGAGCGACAACAGGGAGAGAGTTGGTTGAACGTAAACTTTGTTGAATAACTTGTTAAGCTAAATTAACCGCTTGAGAGACGAACGAACAACGCAGAAGAGGGTGGGGGTGGGGGGGGAGGGAGAACTTGCATTAGGGGAATGGAGGATTCAATACTGACTGCCTTGGCAGTTGACATACCAATCAATTTTTTTACTTTCTCTTATCTATTTATTTGATGGAAATACACGTTTCTGAAAACACTTTGAGTTTGTCTGTAAATAAAATATCAAGAGCCAGGAAGTTGAGATTTTATATTTAAGTTAGATTACCCCCTCTGGGACGTGACACGAAGCTTTTGAACAAAATCGACCAAAGAGTACTAGTATACTGATGTACTTTTTCAGTTTTTTTTCCATTTTGTCAAAATCAGCTTCAAATATTTTGTTTAAAATTCATAAATCAACTATTTTTTAGACGCCCTTTAAAAAGAATATCTATATATAAAATTTAAATAATAGAGATTTTTCAACTAATTAGGATTGTTGACATGATTAAATAATTTTAAATAAATTAGACTTATTCATATAAAAAATCAAATACTTGCGTAATAATAAAAATTAAATATATTCGTGACCTTATTAAGATTTTGGGGATTAAAATTTTTTTTTTAGATTTTTGAGGTTAAAATAGGATTTGCGTTGGATTCATTTCAAAGCGATGTAGATTGTATATCGCCATTTTGAATAGAGATCCATCTTTGAAAGTAAAGGTTAGGTTAGTAATTAATTTTCTCTTCTTATTTTTGTCAAGAGACAATCCCTTTCATCTATTATTTAATTTAATTATTAATTTATTTAATTTAATAATTAAGTTATGCCCAGTTGCACCAACATATCTCAAGTCTCAAGATCGTCTTACATCTTACATTTGAACTTAGAGTGTTGCACCAACATTTAATACGAACTTAAGTCCTGATTTTGAGCTTACATCTCAAGTAGTCAAATTTGGCGACTTAAGTCCCTCTCAGCCTGAATTCGTAACCTAAAAGGAGAATTGTGACATTTTATCTATTCAACTATCTATATAATCCCTTAGAATATATATTTTTTTTTTTAATTAATCAATCTTATTGTTATTATTTAAAAAAAAAAATTATATTTTCATACTGCCTGTCAAGAATTTTTAAAAAATTTACCAGGTATATTTATATTATATATAAAAAATTCGAAATAAAATTTGTTGAAGCATAGACGGTGTGTAAAAGTTTAAACTGTTTTTAATCGCTATAAATTGGTTTTTACTTCAAGATATTAATAGAAAACGTGAATATTGGTGTGGATGGAGCTGATCGGAGGTGAAGATTTTGATGTTTGCATAATGTTATAATTGACAGAGAAGGTTTTGAACATAACCTCGTATTTTCAAAATATATCTGTCAAAATTCAATATGATTTTAAATAAATATATTAAATATATTTTTACTGTTAAATTTATTAATATATTAAATTAAAATATTAGCCTAAATTAAATTATTAATTTGTTTATTAATTAAATAAACCCATTATTAAAAATATAATATATTATATTAAATATTTTAAATAGATATTAAAAATAATAGATTTAAAAGTTGATTGAATTGAAGTGGCAGAAAAACGTCAAACAAAAAGTAAGTAAATTTATTTATTTTAAATTAAAAAAAAAAATACTGTAGATTAACTTACAATTTGTTTGTGTTTTTTTGTACCATTTCATTCAATAGTTTGTCTAGAAAAATATATTATGAAAATTTTTCTCTTTTTTTATTCCCCAATGAGGGAGGACCTAGAAATACTTCACTTATTAAAATTTGTTAATATTTTTTTGTTGACAGAATTTGATAAAACAGATTAAGCTGATTATTTATTTATTTATTTTTATTTTGGTCAGATTTTGGTTAGCAAATATGTTTTTTGTTGTCCTGCAGTGCCGCCTAGTGGCTAATTTGTAACAAAAATGCGAGGTTGCCAGATGTTGTTTTTTCTTAAAGGCAGCTTGTGTAAGATCATTTGAAGATTCATTGGTGCAACGTTTTAAATCTCAAGCTGAGACTTGAGTTCAAGACGGACTTGACCAAGCCAAGATCTGAGACTTGTTGGTGCAACTGGGCATTAATTACTTAAAATAAAAGAATAAAATTTAATTTAAATAAAAAAAATCTGGTGTGACTGGCGCACAGCACACAACTTTCTCTTACCTTCGGTAATCGAAAGTTGTGTACTGTGCTTGTCACACCAGATTTTTTGTGTCGACATGTATTTAGTTTCCGACCATAGGGTACGATTGAATTCAAGATGTAAAATTTATAAGTATGGGAAAATATTTATATTTTGTTACCATGGCAACCATTTCTCCTATCTTTTCTATGGAGAACAAGAGTAAAGTGGTCTTCAGAAGATTTCAATCACAAAATGAGAATATACATTTTAAAGAGCAACTAAAAAATAATTGATATATGAATTTTAAAAAAAATCGTTGAGCAAATTTTGAGAAAATCGAAAAAAACTGAAAAAGTGCATCAGTAAAGTACTAGTACTCTTTGGTCGATTTTGTTCAAAAGCTTCGTGTCCCGTCCCATGGGGGTGCCTAACTTAAATATAAAATTTCAACCTCCTAGCTCTTTTCGTTCTTGAGATATTTTGTTCACAGACACACACACACACAGACAGACAGACAGACAGACAGACCATGTCGCGAAAACCACTTTTTTGGATTCAGGGGACCTCAAAACGTGAAGATCCATCAAAATCTCGACATCGAATTTTTGACATGAATCCAATACTTTCTCTCTCTATATATATTAACATATATACATAGGTAAGAGAAAGTAAAAATACAACAAAATTTTCTCTGACATTTCTTTCATCCACGGTCTAATAAAGGTTAGTTAGTCTTCTTCTTCTTCTGTCCTCGCTCTTATTATTCCCGCCGTGCGGAGTCGGCGGACCTTATTCTATTAAAATAAGGATTAGTATTTAATTAAATAATTAATTTTTTGCAAGAGATCATCTCTTTTATTATTATTACATATTTTCGATTTGAATAAAATTATATATTGTCATAGGCGCCGGAACTGGGGGGGCACGGGTACATTGCCCCCCTGGCATCCTACAGGGGGCAGGGGGGGGGGCAAAAATTTCTTCTTTTATTTCATTTAGTTTTAAAAATGATATATTTTAAAATTTTTTTTATTTAAATTCAGGGAGGTAGGGAGGGACATTGAGCTGAGAAGAGAGTCGACCGCCTACGTCACGGCTTACGTCACGTCCGCCATCTTGGATTGGGCAAAACATTGAAATATCCATTGAACCCAATATAAAATTATATATAGTTTAATAAAGATTTTCAATATTATACTGCCCCCTAAATAAATAAATGAATAAACGGACTATTTAAAATTATAGTTTCTTTATTTTTAGGTTTTTAGTTCACAAAAAAATTAAAATCAGAAAAAAAGTAAATATTTTTAAGAGCGCAAAAATTTCCTAATTAAGTGATATAAGCTATTTGAGATGTTTTTTTACTTATAAAAATTGAATAATAACTCTCAAAAATAGAAAGTTTAAATAAATTTCAAATAATAATTGATATTATACGGTGTCATTTATCATTGCCAAGGAGTTAGAGGTGCGCGTTTCGAGGTGCTGAGTTTGAAAGTTTGCGGCCACAATTTTGAAGCTATCGAACTCAAATTTATTTTTTTTAATTAAAGCTTATTAAAATATCTACAACTTTTAGAAGCTCTTTTTTATGATTTTCAAGAATCAAGATTTTTTTAGATTAAGCACATTAAATAAAATCTGAATATGGGAAATTGAAATATTCTAACAATAAGTTGGATAATAAACTGTTCAAATTTTATAAAATTTAGACAGTAACTTAATGACCATATCATTGGCCTTGGAAAAAATAAATATATTAAATAGAGTCAGACCAAAACAAGATTTTCAGCCGAAACCGAAACTTGTATTTCATATACAAAAATTGGCCGAAACTTGGTCGGTTCCTAATATTAAATATATATTTTCATCTAAATTTGTATTGTATCATACCGATGAAGGGAACAAACGTCCTCGAAGTTTCTGTAATTAAATAAATTAATAAAATTTCTATTCCAGTAGAGAGTAGAAGACAGTCGTTTAATTGCTTTTAAAATTTCTATATATTTTTTCTTTAATAATCCTCACACTTATCAGCAAACCTACATACCACCAGAAATGTTTGGGATAATGGGAAAAAATAGATCGTCAATTAAAAATCTTATAAAAATGTTTTTTAATTTGCTTTTATTTTACACAAGAAAAAATTGTCTTAATTCTTCTTAATGAAAAGAATGGAATTTCAAAATTTTTTCTGTCTTCCCATGTGAGTATTTATTTAACAAAGTTACCCAAAAATAAGTTTAGCACATATTAGGCCTATTATGTAATTCCCATATAATGATAGGCACTTGCACTGTGTAGAGCATCACGTACGAGTGACACCCTGGCATCCTCTGGGGGGTAGGCGTGGGCATAATTTCTGCCTTTTACTTTCATATTGTGGATCAGTACTGTTTTTTTTTTGGACAAACATAAGCCGAGAATTCCATGATTCTTCCTTTAAAAAAAAATCCTTTATATGAGAAAAAATCAATAGAAATAAATAATATTATTTAAAAACTACCTATTTGATAGTAAAAAAAAAAAAAATAGAAAAATAAAAGTTTTAACCTCAAAAAAGAGTTGTCAATAAATTTAAAAATATATTAATTATTTAACTTCGATATAAGATAAATAAGGCCAAAATAATCATAAAAACATACCTTATATACTTATATGATAAATAGTTGATATTATTAATTATTTATTCAATAGTTATTTGCTTGTTATTTTGTTACTTTTTACACAGACTCTAATGCAAGGTTCTAATGTTTTGCCCAATCCAAGATGGCCGATAAGCCTTCACCCTCCCCTTCGGTCGACACCCTCGCCTATGTTCGCAGCTTATAGTCCCTCCCTACCTCCCTGTTTAAATTTAAAAAAAATTAAAAAAGTAAGAAATTTTTTTATTTTATATAGACCTATTGTATTTCTAAATTCTAAATACATTTTATATGGAATTAAAATAATAAAATTTAGATAACATGAAAACTGAGACTTTATGCCTTGGAAAAAAAAATTAAAATAAAGAAAATTAAAAATATTTATTTCCTTCAAATAGTAAATAACAAATCTACTATATAGCCTAAAAAAAATTTTGATTAAATAATTTGCATATTGTTAAACTATATATTTGTAAAAGTTAAATATAAAGGACTACAGACTATTTAGTGTAGTTGATTAACAGTTATAAGAAGAAAAAAAATGAAACGTCGATTTATTGATGATTATTTTAAAAAAGAAACAGGTAAGAATGGCCGTAGGCCTACTCTTAAAAACTTATTTTTCTTCGCCAAAAATATACGTACGCTAAAAATTTAATAAAAAAAATGAAAATTTCTTATTATATCTGGTTCTTTCGTAGGCTCTTTAGAAAAAGGAAGCATTAGCACGGGTAGTCCTTTGCACCATGAGCATCGCCCTAGTACCAGCAGTAACATTTCTTCCACAAACACCATAGGTATTAATATAATAATTTCAAAAAATGAGTCATTATGCTTGTTTATTGTTTTGTTGCCTTGCTCAGAGATCGGAAATTCAATTAAATAATTTATTCATTTATTTAACAGAAAACATCGCCGATGATCCATCTGCTCCTGTAAAGAGTGTTTCTTTTGCTTTTACTAAAAACACACACGAAAAGATATGCTCTTTAAACGAACCGTATCAACCTTTGGATATTCCTCCATGGACCCAATCTGGACGTAATCATAATTTTCAGAATGAGTGGTTCACAACATACCCTTAGCTTCATTTTGACTCAATGACTAAAAGTATTTTTTGTTTCATATGTGTCAAGCGCTAGGAAAAAAAATTAGTAAAATGTGAAAAAAATCATGAAACAAACTTAGTGATTGATGGGTATAAAAACTGGAAAAAAATTATCATAAAATTAAAAAGTCACGAAAAATCTGCTTTTCACAAAGAATCATTTATAAAATTAGAAGCACTGAAGAAAAATACTCCAATTATTTCCTTATTATCTGGACAAACATTATCTGTTCAAATACAAAATCAAATCGCTCTAAAAACAATAATAACCTCAGCATTATATTTAGCTCGTCAGGGAATTGCATTTAGAGCACATGATATTAATGAAGGAAATTTCATTCAATTATTACGTCTCAGGGAAAATGACATTCCAGAATTAAAATTATTTTTAAAACACAAAAAATCATATAATTCTTCAGATATTCAGAATGAAATATTGAGAATTATTTCCCATGATATTTTGCGTAAAATTATTAAAATAATAAAAAAAAAGAGGAGAATATTCTCTCATTGTTGATGAAACCAATGATGTACAGGGAAAAGAACAAGTTTCTATATCGATCAGATCTGTAGATGAAGATACTCTTGAAATTGATGAGTTTTTCTTGGTCTCTATGACACTCACTCTATGACTGGGGAATCATTGTATAATATTATAAAAGACATGCTTATTCGTTTTGATTTAAGTATGGATCTCTTGCGAGGACAATGCTATGACGGAGGATCAAATATGACCGGAATAAAAAACGGTGTCAAATCGAGGGAGTGTTGGCAGATCAACCAATGGCTTTATTTATTCATTGTTCAGCTCATTCTCTAAATTTGGCTGTGCAGGATTCTTCAAAAAGAATTCCTTTAATACGTGATTGCCTTCAATGGGTAAACGACATAGGAGTTATTGTCAAAAGAATCACCAAAACGATCACATAATTTTCATGAGATTGCTCAGGCTCATGGAATAGAGAAAACTGGCCCTCGGCCATTATGCCTTAACCCGTTGGACCATCCAGACATACTTCATTGTCAGGGGTTATCAATACTTACCCTGCTGTTTTGGACTTTCTATTTTTTCATTAGCATCTTGTAATGATGATATAGGGTCCAAAGCCGGGGGACTTTATGATCAATTATCAAAGGGCAGTAACTCTGGAATTAGACTTAGTTATCTAATGTTTTCTTTAACTGATCAATTGAGCAATGTTCTTCAAAGTGAAACGCAAACTGTAGCTAGGGCAAGGAAGCTGTTGAGTTAGTTTTTAGAATCTTTAAAAAAAAAACGCTCAGAACAATTTTTTAATGAAGTAGCGGAAGGATGAAAGAAAAAAATAAAAGAAATGAGATCTTGAGGAGCCCTCGTTACCGAGAAAGCGAGAGATTCCTAAAAAAATTTCTATATAAACCTAGCGAGTCTGAACACAAGTTCACGTCAATAGAAGAATGACTTAGAAAAGCTTTCTATGAAGTTATTGATGGGATAATCAACGAGATTGAATTAAGATTCTCCCAACCGGGGTTTTAAAATATCTACAAATCTGAAAAAATTGTTATTTTAGAAACCCGTTTTTGGGACCAATCTGTTATAGATATTTTAAAAGAATATGAGTTTGTAGAAGAAAAGGTCAAAAGAGAATTTGATTCTCTAGGGAATTAATTCCTCAAAGCTAAATGCTTGAATGATTTTGTAATAAAATACAAAAAATCTTAATCAAGAATCAAAAAAATTATTTCCTAACCTGAGAAATATTCTAAAACTACTTTTAGTGATCCCGGCCACATCAGCAACCGCTGAGCGCTCATTTTCTATGTTAAAGAAGAATAAAAAC
>JAKCPI010022163.1:0-15913 GCA_023213315.1 Euborellia annulipes | reverse complement strand
TGTCGTCTTATAAAAATGAAATAGTGTGAACGAATCCCAAAAGAAGAACGAAAGAATCACCTCAGCGCCCTCTAGGTGGCCTGGCATGGCCTGGCACTTTATTCTGCAGATTAGCCAATTTTTGTTATTATAATAATAATTATTATTAATTATTTATTATAATTTTATCTGAATATGAAAACATATTTAAAAAAATTCTACAAATGATTACAACAACTGTCAAAAGAGAACTAGTGTGTTGGTCCTGAGATAATCCTCAAATGCGTTTCCTCGAGGAAATCCCTACCGTGTATGTCCGAATTTTTCCTTGGGGAAATCCTCGAGGAAATCCTTGAGACTTTTTTCCTTGAGGACGGCCTGCACGTGTATAGCGGCCTTAAAATGGCCTAAGTTGCCGAAAAGACTCTGTGTATGTTTGTGTGAATGGGAAAAAGTGTGTTTTTAAATAAAAAAAAAAAAATTTAGTCATATTAACATAAAAAGGAGGATGGGGGGGGGGGGGGGAGAAGGACGAGACATGAACATTTTTTTGTAATTCTAAATTAATTCAAGAAAACAATCCTTGATAGACTCGAAAGGTCTCGTTGCCAAGGGCCGCAGATCTCTTGCTCTTTCAATTGCTCGGACTCTTTATTGAAAATTGACTCTTTAAAAATTAGATTTTTAACTAAAAACTAACCTCTTAATTTATTCATTTTCTTTTTTTTTAGACTCCTCTTCCAGCCTCTCAAGTGACTCCAAAAAACGAAAAAGAAGAAATATTAAAAACAAATTTCGTTGTAACCAACAGCAACATTTGGGAAGCTGCATCAGATGGCTCTCTAGATTCAATTAAAAAGATAATAAAAGAAGAACCCAAATTGATAAACCAGGAATCCAAAGAGTTTAATTATAAATCGCCTCTGCATTTAGCCTCAGAGAATGGACATCTATCGATTGTTGAATTCCTCATTGACAATGGCTCATTAGTTGACAGGAAATGTTCCCAAGATTTGAATACGCCTCTTTATGCAGCTGCTCTGAATGGAGAATTACAAGTTGTTAAATTTCTCGTTGAAAAAGGGGCGATAGTTGATAACAAATGTTCCAAGGATTCATCAACGCCTCTTCATGCAGCTGCAATGAAAGGACATCGAGCTGTCGTGGAATTCTTAATAAAAAACGCAAAAGCGAAAATCGATCTAAATAATGCGATTAGTAAAACGCCCCTCGATTTAGCAATCGAGAATGATCGATTGAACATTGTAGAATTATATTTTCTTTTTTCCAATAAAGAAAATGCCAGTGAGATCATGTTGAAGGCATGCGACCCTATCCATTTGGACATTTTTGAGTTCTTGTTAGCAAATGGAGCTGATGTCAATTGTAAGGATAACTCGAACTACACTCCTCTTCATGGGGCTGCTAGCAAAGGCCATTTGGAAATTGTTAAGTTCTTATTGGCCAATGGAGCTGATGTTAATTGTACGGATAACAACAACTCCACTCCTCTTCATGAGGCTGCTAGCAAAGGCCATTTGGAAATTGTTAAGTTCTTATTGGCCAATGGAGCTGTTGTTAATTTTAAGGGACGACTGCACTCCTCTTCATAAGGCTGCTGGCAATGGCCATTTGGAAATTGTTAAGTTCTTATTGGCCAATGGAGCTGATGTCAATTGTAAGGATGAATTCAACAACTCCACTCCTCTTCATGAGGCTGCTAGCAATGGCCATTTGGAAATTGTTAAGTTCTTATTAGCCAATGGAGCTGATGTTAATTGTAAGGATTACAACAACTCCACTCCTCTTCATAAGGCTGCTGGCAAAGGCCATTTGGAAATTGTTAAGTTCTTATTGGCCAATGGAGCTGATGTTAATTGTAAGGATTACAACAACTCCACTCTTCTTCATGAGGCTGCTAGCAATGGCCATTTGGAAATTGTTAAGTTCTTATTGGCCAATGGAGCTGATGTCAATTATAAGGATTACAACAACTCCACTCCTCTTCATAAGGCTGCTGGCAAAGGGCATTTGGAAATTGTTAAGTTCTTATTGGCCAATAGAGCTGATATTAATTATAAAGATAAGTACAACAACTACACTCCTCTTCATACTGCTGCCCTCAATGGCCATCTGGAAATTGCCCGTGTTCTCATTTCTTGTGGTGCTGATCACAAAGCAACGAATAGCAACTATAAAACTCCTCTCGATTTAGCCCGTGAGTAACAAGCACTCTGCTCTTGAACAATATTTGAATTCTTTACTTTAAAGCAAATATTCCCAACTTGTTCTTCCTTTCATTCTTCACAAAATTTATATTAAAATTCACAAATCGCTAAGGGCAACATTTGGCTTGAACAAAGCGTGGCTCACAACTCACAATTGACAAACAAATAACTTAAAGGAAGAATAAAATAACCATCCAATGATAGAGCACCTCATTTTATTTGTAAATTTTGGAATCGCCTGGTCAACTTCATTACAAAATATCAACACATTGTGACAACAACTACATGAGAGAGCGTTTTGCTTACGTCTCTGTTCCATATTTTGTACTAACGATGACCAAGCGATTCCAAATATAAATATATGTAAAGTTGTCTTTAAATAATAAATATTTTTATATCTATGCATATTATTATTATTTAATGATTCTTAATTCTTTGCCCTCAAGAAAAAGATGTCCTTGAATTCAATTATATGAAAAAAACACCCGAATTTCACAGCTCGGTCAACCCATAAATTAGATATTGGCAAGTAAATAAAAATTGTTCAAAAATACCATCTGGGTTTTGATATTTATATAATTAAACATTTGCACCAAATACGATGATTACATATGAGATGTGGTCCAAGACAGCATCCGCGGCAACCTACCAAGAAGTTGGGTGTTGAAGCTTAAGGTGTTCTCCCCTGATCTAAATGGATCTCGCTCTTCCAGCGCGAAATATTACTCAGGGAAACAAAAAAAAAAAAAAAAAAAAAAATTCTGAGGACTAAACATATGAAGTCTATATATTATAGATAGCTATGATGACGAAGTACACAGGCTATAAAAATATTTTGCGTGAATTCATTTTGGTTTTCATGATAAACAGGACCAAAAACACTAATTTAAACGTTTTAAAAAATATTCCTCTTCTATAATTTAAATTCCAGTATATACTTTGTAAATTGGATTCCCTTTATCTCAAACAGTAGAGTCAATTCAACAAAAAGATAATTATTTTTGTGTTCAGCACACAAAAAATTAAGTAAAATTGTTTAAAAAATCCCATGCCGCCGAATCAGAGTTGCCCTGTGTTATTGATGACGATTCTCTGCTATTGCAAGAATAGATGGCACACAAAATGTAATAATCACGATCCCGTAATAAAATTTAATGTGGTAAGTCGTTCAAAAGATAAGGCGCTCATATAACTTCGATTTTTCTTTAAATAAAAGCTTATTTTCCAAAATTAAAAAAAAAAAAATTCACAAATATTTGTCCAGGCTGGCATAAAATCGTTCAGAAAAATGTTATTAAGTACAATAAAATACAACATTTCGACTACTAATTCTGTAGCCCTCATCAGGAGATGCGTTCACTTGGTACAAAATGTTTTCGTTTCGATCTTCTTCAGGATAGATTTTGTCTATGACTGGTAGATTTAAACCTCGGCGTCTCCTAATGCCATGGTCTCTGTCTCTATTTGAGCATCCCAAGGCGTACTCAAAGAAGAATTCATCGACGTCTTCAATAAAAGGTTTCATTAATTAATTGGGTGCCTTCATGTCTTTAAAGGGCAAATGGGTTAAACTTATTAAAAGAGCAAACAATTTTATTGACGTTAATAGAAACAAAAGCATTTATGTTTTTTTTTTTTTTTTGGGGGGGGGGGGGGGGGGGGCCCCCCCCCCCTTTACACGTGAAAAGCACAAAGTCAATCTGAAGACCAGAATAGCACGAATCTGGACTGGTCCTCGTCAGTTTCCAAACTCCTTGCATCAGCCTCAGAAGCCAGTTGCCTGTGGAAGTCAAATTAAATGTGAACAAGACCTGTGTGGTCAAAAGTAACTTGACTCTCCAGAAAAGGGTGGGAAATAAGGCTAATGGGCAACCCACTCCCTGGCATCAACACCCACCACAGAATTAGAGGTGGGCTGGATATAAACTGTCTTTGGGGAGTGCAGACAAGAAACTCTGTGTTAAATGACAATAACAACAATAATCTCCTAGTTTTTGGGTGTATCTGCTAAAATTACAAGTCCCAATCTAAATTTAAATGACTCTCAAGTATTTCCTGCTCTTCCAGTGCAACAAGACTCATCTAACAATAGTTTTTCAGAAATCCATTCCAATTTCAAAAATAATAATAATGGGGAGACATCTCAATCTTCTAAGCAGTCAGAATATTTCCAACACAATAAAGATTCCTCAAAATCCAATAATAAAGCTCAAACTTTATAGCAAACGTAAATTTTTTGAAAGAGATCATAAAAGATTCGTTATATAAGATCCTAGCCGCAAACTGGCCATCTATCTCAAAGGAATATCATCCCCACAAATCCAAACTTATATAATTAACATCATCGAGCAATCCATTTCTAATATCATGTCTAATATAAAAAATTCATTAGTCTTAGAAACGATCTTACGCCCGCTTTTTCACTATTCTAAAATCTATAGAAGAAATTTTAGAATAATAAAAAATTCATCTTAATAATGTTGCTTAACATTACTGACCGTTATTTTTATCATTATCATAATTTTTTATTTATAATTTAAAGAATGAATTGTATGGAAAATGGCTGTATGGCTTGAAGGCTTAAAGCCGACAGACAGACACATAGACCATGTCGCGAAAACCATTTTTTTTGGATTCTAGGGACCCCAAAACATATATATCCATCAAAGTCTCGACATTGAATCTTTGACATGAATCCAATAACTCTCTCTATATATGTACAATGTACATTGTACATATATAGGTAAGAGAAAGTAAAATTTATAAAAACGAAATTGATTCAAAAGCCTTTGATAGTAGAGAATAATTCGAATATGTAAAGATCTCATATTTTATTTTTCAAATTATAGCCTACTAAAAAATTATTTTAATGCTTTATTAATTTCTGGAATATAAAAATAGATTTATTTTCTTTAATTGCTTCTTAGAAACAATGGATGACGTCATTCTTCGGACCGGTCTCTGTTTGGAAAAAATAACAAGATCTCATCAGAGCTTGTCAAAATAAATAATCATAGATATTCAAATTGCCATATCAAATAAAAAGTTTTTTTTTTCTATTCCATCAAAAAATGAATTATTTATTTTTGAATTGAAACTTTAATTTTTTTTTCTTTTAATAGTTATATCTTTTAATTATAATAAAAAATAATAATATTGGCGCGATCCCTTCCTTGATCCTTGGCGGGTTAAGCAAACAAACAGAAAGGCTTTGACCAATCAGAAGCCGAGAAAATTGTTACGTCATTCAACAAGCGGTATGTCAGTCTGGTCGACATCTCCCTTATTAGTTGCCACAGATCCTACATATATCAAGATTGGACAGCTCCATGTTAAAAGTTGTCCGCAAGTTTTTACGCCCTCTTACAGATGTTTCTGCGAACTAACTTTGCGCGCAAAAATTAAACATAAATTTTGTGTCAAATTAACGCTCTCTATGGCCGCAGTTCAACTAAACAGTAAGCGGTGGAAAAAAAAAACTCACCCAGATGGGTTTTGAACTCAAGCTCGTTCGAATTCGTTGTTTTGCAAATTCTACCATTTTACTCTCGCGTACACTTGTCTTGTTATTTTCACATACCTTTTAAGCTACTTAATTTGCGACTGTTAGGCCTACTTTTAATTTTTTTTTAAACGAAATCAAATTAAGGACAAATAGTGTCTCTAAATTTGTATCTCAAATAACTTAGATATTTTAAAGAATTTTTCGACATGTTTTTTTTTTTTTTTTTTTTTTTTTTTTTTTTTTTTTTTTTTTTTTTTTTTTTTTTTTTAACGAATGAGAATTCATAAATTTTTTTTATGAATTATTTATTTATTTAATTATTTTAATTTTTTTTTTATTCGATTAAGTTTAAGGTCTTTTTCGGCATAAGAGGCCATTTAAACCCCGTCTCTATATGATGCTAGATGCGAACCCTTGACCTTTGGTATCAGCAGTTAATACTCTACCTCTGAACCAATAATAATTTATTATAAATTGTAAAAAATTTATCTTTTGTAGGAAATCAAAATAAATAACCCCATTTCTTTTCAGATAAGATTTTTGTAGGGCTTCTCTTGACAATGGATCGATTCTTTTCTGTGTTAAGAATATGGTCATATATAATATTGGTATTAAGAATAACACCAAGAAATATTATTTTAAAAATGTTTATGAAAAATCTTATATATTGAAAAAGACACAGATCATACAATCCTGAAATTAACTTTGCTTTTGAAAATGACAATCAAAACTCCCTGGCCTGGAGACAGCGAACAGAGCGACATCTATGGAGTAAATTTTGAACTATTTCAGACAGCCCAGTGGTGCTCTCTTGCAATACCTTTGTGTAACTAAATAAAAACTTGCGGAAATTCTTCCCGTAGAGGCTGTCCACCCCCTGTTAGTTGCCTTTGAGATAGTGTAGTGTTAATAGTGTGTAAATATCGTGTTAGTGTTTGTGATTGTGTGTTTATCAAGACAACCCCTTCATTTCATCTCTTCTCGTTAAATAGTGAGTAAAATTAATATTATTAATTTATTTGGCCGATTAATTTAAAAAAACACGCATATTATACCCCGGGCCCGGCCCAGGGGGGTTTTTAAGGGGGGAAAATTTAATTTGCCGATCCCTCAAAATTTTCTTTACAAAATTCATATCATTTTACTTTTTTTTTTTTTTAAGTAAATATTTCTTTAATTGCCCCCCCCCCTGATTTCTGCCTCCCGGGGCACATGCACCCACTGCCCCCCCCCCTAGATCCGGCCCTGGATTAGAGGAAGAGAGAACGAGAAAGATGGAGAATCCCCGGGCAGACCCTGAGCCCTGGACAGAGCCATTTGCCAACTAGAGCTTTAAATTAAAGCGCCATTGCGCATGCGCAGAGCCTACTTGGCTCGTTCAGCCAGGTAACGAGGTGTAAATGCCAACCAACCAACCAACCAACCTGCACACTTGCCTCACATCTATCTGTCAATCACAATCACAGTTATATTTATTTATTATTTAAAGTTTAATCTTGTCTGATCTGTTCTCGTTACAAATGTTTACATCAAGGTATTCAATCTCCTGTTTATCTACCATTCTCTCTCTTTCTCTCTTCCTATTTATTTATTTATTTTTTAAGATCAATATTTTTTATTTTTATGTTTATATTAAAATTCATTTATTCCCCTCAACAGGTGTGTTTGTTCAAATTTAATTTAAATAAATCAATACAATGAGTTTTTTTATTTTGTTAAAAAATAATTTTTTTTTTTTTTGAAATTATCTGATTTTCTCATCGTTGAAACGTATCATTTCTTTTAGAGGATTTTATTAAAATTAATTAATAATTGGAATGATAAATTTGAAATTAGTGTGATTAAAATACTCACACTTTGAAAATTTTAAAGGGAATTAATTATATAAATACCATGAAGGCCATTTCTTTATATATATATAATAATAATAATAAAAAGAGTTCATCCAATCACAAGCCACAAATCAGAGAGTTTGATAACATATCAACATTTATTCCTAAATATATATATATATTCACACATGCATTAAACAAAACTCATACCTTTCTTGTATAAAATCAGCTATTACCATTTATATTTTGCCCTGCATGATCTCTAAAACTTTCTTTCATAGTGTAGCCTGAACATTCCTGTCCACTCATTTTAGAGCATGAAAAGAATTGTTTAAAAAAAATCAAATAGGTTGGACTAAGAATATGATTGTTCCCTTGTTTGTCACGTATAAAATTACAACTTTTTGTTTGATTTATATTTTTTTAAACTGAGAGAAGACGAGATTCAACACTCTGCTGGTTGCTCGTCACTTCAGGAATCTTCCTGTTTTGTTATTCAAGATGGATGGGAACGAAAAAAAATCAACAAATTATGTTGAAGTATATTTTGGAAGCTACCGACCTCAATCATTGTACAATTTCAGTTGGCTAGCTTTAGAGGAAGAGGGGGCTCAATTGAGTGTTGTCTTTGGAAATTTTCTGAAATATGCTTGATCTTTTTTTGTTTTTCTTTTGTTACAGGCCAGTTTCGTTAAATACTATTTTTAAATTAAAAAAAAAAAAACAGCGAGACCAGTCACTGGTCACATTTGCAATTTGCTAACCAGTGCTTACAGATCTCGGAGAATAAGAAGTCAGATTTATGCCCCGGTTAAAAATTTTTTTTTTTCTCGGGTACCTATATCTGAAACACACTTACTTTGCAAATGTCCAAATGCTTTCCCGACGGCCATTTAATTAATAATAATAAAAAAAAAAAAACATTAAAATAACCTTACTTATGATGCATAGTTTACGTGTTTTATTATTCTGACAATTTATTTTTTAAGGATTTATCATAAAATTAAGATATTTCAAAGTCGACGAGCCCTTGTATATAAGATAGGGGGCTGAAATTTTGAACACAAAATAGGAATGGCAGGTGCAAGAAAACAAAGGGCTGGCAGAATTTCCACGTGAATGTTTTGCCATATAAGCTTGGACCAGCCTAGCATCTCCTCTTCCTCTCGCAATTTTGTTAGAGGATATTTTTTATTTCCCTGTTTATTCTCGCTTGGTAGGGGAACCCGAGATTCCAGGCTCGGGAAGATGAGCCGCGAGATTTTGATTTCATTTTTTTTTAATTAGTCTTTTTGTTTCCTTTTTCAGTTGTTGGTGAATTTGTGTTGTCTCGAGAATGCCACTTAACGCCGATATATCAGCGGCTCTACAACTTTTAGAGCATATTCAAGCCTCAATTGAAAATGGAGATGATCCTAAACTTCAAGCTCACACAGCTGATGATCTACAATTATTAATTTCTGTTTTAGAAAATCCTATTTTAAGATCAATTGTCAACGTTCAGGTAATTTAATTGATAGGTCACCTTTCATCTAATTTAATTAATTCTTCAGCTCCTTCCTTACATTTGCCGCAGCCTGACGGTGAAAGATTTATTTGATAAAATACAAATCTTTTAAATATATTTATTTTTTCAGATCAAATATAATGCATTAATCGTCATCAGGAGCTTAATCAAATTTACAGAATTCCCTTTGTGTTATTTTCGTATCCAAGATGATTAGATTTATTTTATAACAATTATTTTTATATATTGGAATATTATGACTCAAATGAAAATTGAACTAATTTAATATTTTTCACCAACTTGGCATTCATGTTATACTGGGTATATATATTATATATATATGCGAAGATAAGTTTTCTCGGGACTCCAAGCGGCTAACCCTAGAAAACTTTTCTTCGCATACATCCGGTCGCGAAAACCTTCCAGAACATATATAAGCTTATATATATATACTAGTCGCAAGCCGCCTTCGGCGGGCTTTGTAGCCAGGGGGCTGCGCCCCTGGACCCCTTGCTGCCTTCGGCGAGCAAGTTTATTCCCAATTTGGGATATTTCTTGTTGCAATGCAAGTGTTAAGATGTTAAGGAAGGATCTTATATTCAAGCGAGGCGAGGGTACCGATTGGGAACAGCACAAAAGGGTCTGTTTATGACTGTTTAAAGGGTCAGTCACCTGCTTCCTCTCTTCGCTTTTCAACTGCTGCGTAGCCCCCACCCCCAGCCCATAGTCAGGTAGGAAGCTGGTTCACACAGCATAAAGGACGCTCTCTAATTTCTAGCCAATTTGTTGATTTTGTGTTCCCATATTGAAGAAATTTGATTATAATTAATTTTCCAAAACATTTAAGAGATTCAAATTATTAGTACGTTACTCCCAGAGCCATATACTATATGTATACTTAATTTCAAATGGATTCATTGAAAATTGTGGATTTCTATAGAACATATACATACATATTTACATACATACATACATTTTTCCCATTTCATTTTTATATATATAGATATAATCTAAAAAATTGATTTTGTTTTCTTTTTCCTTAGAAATTTACCCTAGAAATATATATTTATATAAATAATTAGCTAACATAATATTCCAAAAAACAAGTATATATCAAAAGAATTAGATGGAAAAGGAATAGGTCATTTCTTCAGCGCGATTAAAATACTGTATATAAATAATTTATATAAGATGCGCGAATGTCTCTCCGCTGGTTACATGTCGTACGCCAAGAGAGTAGTGGCGTGGCGAGGACGGCGTACGATATGGGGCTCCTCGGACGACAACGCAGAGGAGCACCTAGGATGACTTGGCTTCACCTGATCAAGAGAGACATGACCGAGCTTGGCCTGCCGGAGACAACAGCATTGGATAGGGGGGAGAGTAAGATCCGCCGACCCCGCACCGCGGGAATAATAATGGCGAGGATAGAAGAAGAAGAAGATATATAAAAATGTATATATTTGTTTTATATAAATTTTATATAAATCTTTTAGAAATCAGAAAGCAAGGGTTTCGACCACTCTGCTTTTAGCCTTCCTTAGTGAGGGTTGGATCTAAATGACAAAATATAAAAAATTTTGAAATATTTAATATTGCTGGTTTCAGAAGATGATATAACGGGAGAAATAAAACTGCAAAAATTTTTCAGGAATCGCCAGTCTTATATACAGTAGAGTCCCGGTAATCCGAACCTCGCTAATCCGAACTTCCGGTTAATCCGAACTCTTTTTGCGTACGATTTTTTTTTTTTTTTAAGAGGAATATAAATGAAAATTAGACATTAAAGGAACTTTATTTTATTATTATTATTAGAAATATTTATTTAGAGTTTAATATCACCGACAAGTTTCACGGTTTACAACGTTATAAATGCGACTTTATTATCAAAATTAACTAATTCAAGCTTACAATTCCGGTTAATCCGAACTTCCCGATAATCCGAACGACCCTCGGTCCCAATTAGTTCGGATTAACGGGACTCTACTGTATTTGCAAATATATGGTATAAGGCGATTCCTGAAAAATTTTTGCTGTTTTATGTTTCTCCCGTTAAATCATTATAAAACATTTTAATTAATTGTTATTTTCATTAAAAATAAGGAAGGCATGAACAGCGAAGTGGCCGAAAACCTTGCGTTCTAAGGTCTAAAAGATTTATATTAAAATAAATATGTATATATATATTTTATTCGGGCTGAAGAAATAACCGATTCAAAAGAATTATTATAAAATGTATCTTGGATATAAAAATAAAACAAAGATAATACTATAAAGATCAAGATCTTGGAAAAATAAATATAATATTTAAAAGATTTGTATTTTTTAAATAAATCACCTCACCGTTGACGAGTTTAGCTACGGCAGAATTAATAAAATTTGATTTTTTGTTTATGTTGGAAATGAGAGAAATAAGACATGTTCTCTCACCAAATGAGACGTTTAGACCAAAATTTATTTCTTCTCCTTTCATCGTGAGTCAGAGGCATAAGGCTAGGGATCCTATAAATGACCCTTGACAAGAGGAAATGAATTCACAGAAGGAGCGGGCATCCAGAAAACATTCTATCATTCTATCATCCGTCATTCTCATAATCTATCTTAAGTAATTTATTAAACATTTAATAAGAAATTTCGGTTAACCTCTAGTATAAAGTCCGAAGCCACCAAAGATCGCTGGCTGGCACTTCATAGTAGCCCTATATGTTTTGTCACTAGTGTCGTTTCGGTTCGTTTTTCTTCGGTCAAAAACCCGAAACGAATCCGAACTGCATTTTGGACCGAAACAATTAGGTCAGGACCCCTGCAAATTGTATGAAGCACACCATCGCTCTCTAGTGGCTTTGAACTTTATACTAGAGATTAGCCGAAATATCTTATACAGTGCTACCTCGAGATACGAGTTTAATTTGTTCCGTAACCTTGCTCGTATGTCAATTTGCTCCTATCTCATAGCAATTTTCCCCATTGATATTAATTGAAATGCCATTAATTATTTATAAAAAAAATTGTGGTATTTATGTTCTAAGAAGCCGATATGTCCATCAAACATAAACACTAATAATTTATTTATTTTTTTTTTTTTAGGATTCCTTGGGTGAACTGAATGTCCAATTTCAACAACATCCATCGTTATTACCAGTTGATTTTGATATCAATCCATCAGGAGATTTAGTACTATCTTTGCCAGCTGGTGGGCCTCCAAATGTAGATCTCTACCCAGGCGTTGGCCCCTCATCGGCCTTCGAGGTGATTACTTGTATATATTCATATAATGGAAATATTCGCATTCTTATTCGCTCATTTTTTTCAATGCCTTCTTCTTCAAAATCCTATTATTCGAGATGCAATTGATTCATTTCATTCTCTTTTTCAATGTGAATAAAAACATATGAAAAATATGCTTTACAATTTACCTGAGACATTTCGGTGCATCTATTTATGTTTCATCTTCAGCCCTTTCTATAAGAACCTACATACATATCTTTATAAAAATATATATGTATATACAACAATATGGCGCCCTCGGGCTTGGTATAGTGGCTAGCGTGCTGGCCTTGTATACCAAGGGTCGCGGGTTCGGATCCCAGGCAGTTCTGATGATTTTATTTAAGCCATTTGGATACCAAATGGTTTAAATAAGAATGCCTGGACCCCAAATATATACATATAAAGAATTATATATATCATGTGTTGGTCCATAAAGTAATTATGAAAAACATATATATATATATATATATACAGGGCCGGATCTGAGAGGGGGGGGGCAGTGGGTGCACGTGCCCCGGGCGGCAGATATCAGGGGGGCGGCAATTCAAGAAAGCTAAAAATTTTTGGTTCCGCGGGTGGCAAAAATTTTGCGTCTCTAAAAAAAAAGGTAAAATATTTTTTCGGACGGGAAAATTTGGTTCCGCGAAAAAAAAAATTTTTCCCAGAAAAATTTTTGAGATCAGGGAAAATTTTAAGGAGGGGGCGGCAAATTAAATTTTGCCCCCCCCCCCCCCTAAAAAATCTCCTAGTTCCGGCCCTGTATATATATATATATATGGTTATCGTCAATGTTTTATATGGCCTGTGTTGCCGGTAAGACTGTGCGTGTATGTGTGTGTGAGTGTAAATGTAAAAGTGTGATTGTTTAAAATAAACAACAATATAGATGCTCACAATTGTTATTTATACTTAAGAGTTAGTCTCAATTGCTTATGGATGTACTGTCCATATGTTTTAGATTAATAACAATAAAATATGAATATTGTCCTGGACAATATGGCTTGCAATGGACATTCAAACGAGTTGGGCTGAACGCACACCGTATGAGCAAAAACATTTTGCTCATTGCCAACGCACACCGATTAAGCAAAACGCTCAATGTCAAAACATTTTGTTCAAAGATGTCGAATCATGCCCAATTGTGTTTTGCCTCCTCGGTGTGCTTTGACCCATAGAAAAGCATTGAAAAAACATTTTTAGGCACGATTAGTCAGAAACGTTTTTGCTCAGATTGGTGAGACTTCAGCCTTATATCTAAACAGCAAGTGATTGAGTGAGCACTTGCTGTTTGCTGATGCATTTTCGGTCGCATGGTTGTTTTGTATCTAATAAATTCATTTAAAAAAAACATCTTTGTTATTGTTCCAGGTGGATGATAGCTTGGATGTTGATTATGATGAGACAGCAACACGAGGCCAAGATGACCAAAGAGTTCCCGTTGCAAAATTATCGCATAGCTCAAGTGGAGATACGGTCTCTCCACCGTCTGCAACGGTATGCATGCACATCACTCTCTCATCCTCTTTCTTTTTCACTTTTCATTTTATTTTAACGAAGCACTTGCAAAATATGCGCTGGGCTGATGATCTATAATGGGCTTTATACTTTTATCATCATTTTTTATTTTGTTGTCTTGCTGGTTATTTGATTTCTCATCTATTTTTTTTTTTTTAATAAATAAATAAATAATAATTTTCTTTTGCAAGTTGGCTTTTTCAATACTGATCAGTCTATCTAGTTATTGTAACAAAATTATACAGTATATATGCCATTTCCGTGAAGTTGATTTTTGTCCAAAAGCAGCAGGGAGGTAAAGGGTGAGGCATAATAAAGAGAGATTTTTAAAAGGCTTTCAAGTAAAACACTTCGTTAAAATATCATAATCTTAAAGTACATGGAAAAGCATTTTCTGGAATATTAAAACATCGGTTATTTTTTTTTGAAGATAACTCCGGTAAGATGGCGTTCGTTTAGTAGCACTTACACGATCAGTCAGACTGTCAGTATTTGAGCGGAATGGCGTTTTGACTGAACGTATATGGGCAAGACTAAAGGACTGATGGTCGTTTTCTTTTGGTTTTTCATTGTTACTTAATGGCAGGGAACTAACTTAGTTTTGTTAAGAAGAAAAATTATTGGTCTCCTACAATGGAATGAGCTAAAAAGAACTTGATTCTGACTGGTAGTCTGAATGATAAGTGTAAAATTATACTTGAATGAAGAAAATACTGACGGTTGGACTGATTCAGTCAGACTGATCGTGTAAGGGCCCCTTTAATCGCACGAATCAAGCCTGCTTTGGAGATAGATGTAGGGGACAAGGTCAGTTACTTTTGGCTTGATAGCATTTAGTTATAATCAGGGCCGGAACTAGGAAATTTTATAGGGGGGCAAAATTTAATTTGGCCGCCCCTCCTTAAAATTTTCCCTGAACTCAAAAATTTTTTTTCGCGGAACCAAATTTTCCCGTCCGAAAAAAAATATTTTACCTTTTTTTTTAGAGACACAAAATTTTTGCCACCCGCGGAAGCAAAATTTTTTTCGGGTGCCACCCGCGGAACATTTTCTCTTGCGCGCGGAACAAAAATTTTTCCCGTTCGGAAAAATATTTTACCTTTTATTTTTTTTTTTTTTAGACGCTAGATTTTTTGCACCCTCGGAACCAAAAATTTTTCTCTTTCTTTAATTGCCGCCCCCCTGATATCTGCCGCCCGGGGCACGTGCACCCACTGCCCCCCCCCCCCCCCTAGATCCGGCCCTGGTTATAATGGAACGCTGGACCAGTTCATACTAGCGAGCACGTCGTGCATTCCGCAACCATTTGAACATTAATCGGAATCGGTTAGTGTTGAAGAGACGGCGTCAATGACCAAGAAGAAAACTGGGAAACCAAAAACTACTGTGCGCACCCCTGACAACATCGAACAAGCAAGAGTTACTATTCAGAGAAGCCCTCGTCGCTCAACTCGCCAGCACAGCGCTACATCTTACTGGAGTTAACTTCAAAAAATAACCAATGTTTTACTATTATTGAAAATGCTTTTTCATGTAGATTATGATATTTTTTAACGAAGTGTTTTTACTCAACAGCTTTTTAAAAAATCGCTCTTTATTATGCCTTACCCTGTATTTTCTTCCTTGTATGTAAGTGGACATATCAGGGACTGACTTTAAACATAGTGTGCGTTTTTAACCATTTTCAGTTTTGTAACTTTATAGGTAGAGAAAATTGACTGGTCCACTTATTCATTGAGATATATATATATAATCTTAGTCAAAATACGGATTCTTAGTTGTAGGAAATGGAATCTGTGTTTTAACTTAAGGGAAAATCTCCTGGTTTGAGATCCTATTTGTATTATATATATGGACCCTGTTATGCAATGGTGTGTCAGAGACCAAACATCGAGTTTTGAGAAAATCAACAATAAAGTTTTTTGTTTTACATTGGATTATATATAATTTTTTCTTGTCAATTGTGCAAGTAACATTAAATATAAATTTTTTTAGGACATATTTCATAAAAAAATACTATTAATTATAGCATTTGAAACAATATTCCGTGCTTAACTCAATTTTGAATTTTTTGGTC
>JAKCPI010022161.1:0-10103 GCA_023213315.1 Euborellia annulipes | reverse complement strand
ATTTTAAAAAAGCTTTAATTTCTTGACATTTTTTATTTTTTGAAAGAATCAAAAGAAGAATTTTTAAAAAATCAAAACAAAATATACAGGTAAAATATTTTAAAAAAAATATAAACAAAAATGAATTTGTTTATATTTGCCCTTTTTTTAATGACACTCCGTGGCTATGATTTTGTTTTGATTTTTATCAAAATTAACGAAAATTTTCTATTTCTTCTTTTATTCTTCAAAACTATTCAGTTTTGAAAAAAAAAAAAACTAATTTTTTTTTGGATTTAGATTAGCGGCTTCTTATAATAAAAAATATTCCAAATAAATAAAAAAAATTTGTTAAATTTTTACAATGGGTTTTTTCTGTTCATGAGTCATCATACTTATTGCAATAAATTTTTTTATACTTTCTCTTTCTTTCTTTTTTTTTTTCTTCTTAAAGACTAATTTTTCTTTTTTTTTTTTTTTAATTTTTACCGCAGACTTACTGGGTGACAAAGCCCCATCTCCAGGAAACCTGCCTTCTGGTTGCGGTCAATGTCTCACTGAAGGGCTGTAAATTTTGTTCCAGAATACGTGTCCGCTTCCCCCCAACCTATTATAATAATTAATAAAAACTTTTATTTAAAAAATTTTCACACCTATTTATATTTTTTTTAAAACAAAAAATACTTTCACAAATTAAAAAAACAAATTCTTTTAATTTTTTATTGTTTTTTTTTTTTTTTTTTTGTTAATGAATCATCACTTTTTTTAGAAATAAATTTTTTATCATTCCTTTTTTTTCCTTTTCCTAAAAATAAAACTACAAACTTTTTTTAAATACATTTTATTCCCTCTTGCTCTTTTATTGATTCTTTATAAATTCTTTTTACTTTCTCTTACCTCTATATATGTTAATATATATAGAGAGAAAGTATTAGATTCATGTAAAATATTCGATGTCGAGATTTTGATGGATATACACGTTTTGAGGTTCCTTGGATCCATGGTAACAAAATATAAATATTTTGCTATATTTATAAATTTTATTACCGAGACCAAAGTTACTGGTCACATTTACAATTTGTGAACCACTGTATACGGATCTCGGAGAATAAGAAGTCAGATTTATGCCCCGATTAAAAATTTTTTTTTGCTCGGGTTCCTATATCTGGAACACACTTACTTTGCCATTGGCCAAATGGTTTTACCGACGGCCATTTAATTAATTAAAAAAAAAAAAAATAAATTTTACATCTTGAAAATTGAATGTACCGTACTGTCGGAAACTAAATACATGTCGACACAAAAATCTGGTGTGCTGTGCGCCAGTCACACCAGATTTTTCTTTATACTTTTTATAATATATACCATATTAGGTTGGTAGGGAGATACATTGAGTTAAGCAGTGGCGTAACGTACGCCCCGCAGACCCGGGGGGCCCCGGACCTTGGGGGACCCACGGGCCAGGCCGGGCTAAAAAACTGTATCTCCTCAGGGCTCCGGTAAAAACGGAAAAATTTTGATTAAAAAAAAAATTAATGAAAATTTGTCTTTGAGAGGCCCGGGCCCTCAGGGTTCAAGGATATACTGTATTTTAAAAATATTTTTTGTAAGGTCTAATAATGGGGTCCAAAATAAAGGTTGCGGGGGCCCTGCTATAAAACATTACGCTAGTGGAGTTAAGGTACTTCAATAATGAAATAGAAGATAATCTTTTAAATAGACTTACTCTGCAGGATGTTTATGATGGGGTGGTCAACGTATTGAGCAATAAAAAAAAAACCCAATGGTTTCTGCTAGTTTTTGAAAAGAAACTACATGCATATATACTTTGCCATCCCCATTCAAAATTTAGTCTTTTTCTAAATTTAAAGATGTCAACATTTCAGGTTTCGAAGAGCTACAGTGCATTTTTTTTCTCATAACCCGGTGAGTTTGTTCCATGAATATTTTTAATTAGAACTTTTTCCTAAACTTTCGTTATTATTTGTTCAAATTGTTTTTAGTATTATTACTTCCAAAAAAAAATTTTTTTCTAATTCTTTTTTGTAACTGGGGCCAATTTATATCATCTCCGTTTTTTTAACAATTCAATTCAGCATTTAAATTATTTCAACTATTTTCCATTAATATTTTTCTCTTTAAAAAAAATTATGGGGTTCAGTATAATTGAATTTGTTCGGCATCTATATTCCATCGAAAACTTTGATATTCAAAACATTATTACCATTTTGGATACTGCATCGGAAAAAAATGATTCAATTTATGGAATTATTTGTAAAAAATTCAATCTAAAAAACCATAGAAAGAATCGTCTCAAATTAAAAATGTTTTGGTCAAAGAAAAAAATTGAAATTTTAGAATCTTTAGCACCAAAATTAAAATCTTTTTCTAGATCTAGCGATATTGATGGGGAAGAAATAAATTTAACAGACCAAAATATAAATTTAACAATTGATTCGGCGTCGCCCATTAAAGCATTAGATTCTTTTTCGGAAACAAACCAGGGAGATATAAATTTAAATAATCAACCAAAATTAATTACTAAAGAGATGTTTTTGGATAATTCTATTAGATCCATCAATGGGAAATTAAATAATAGTACCCGTTCAAAAAACAACAAATTTTTTATTTTAGTAGGTGAGGAATTTTGGAAAACATATTATAATGGCGGGCCAAAATTATTAAAAAATTGGACAGATAGTTTTAACGATTATTTCAAAACCAAAAATAATAGGTGTGTTTTGGTTTTTAAATGGCACAAATGCCAAAAGCTAATTAAAAGAAACGCATATACTTTTAGGGCAAAAGCAAATTGTAAGCATCCAAATTGTGCAACTTTTTATTTTTCGAGCAAAAAAAAATTAGGGCTTTCGGTAAATATTTTAGTAGAACAAATAGGAAAAATTAATCATAAAAAAACCGAAAGATTTAGAAGATTTTACAAAGGAAAAAATAGGGCTGAGCTTCAAAAACAACTAGAAAAAAAATTTCCGAGCATAGTTAGATTAGAAAAATTAGGTTCCGTGGATGAAAAAATTATATTATCCGGAAATTTAAACGAAACTCCGAATTTGAATATTTTAAAAAAATTTCGAGCGAGGCCATTAAAAAAAAGGATTTGGATATAAATTTGTGGAACTATTTGATAAAATTAAAATCTTTATTTGAATCACCTGGGTATTGGGAGGGGGAACTATTAAAAGGGTACATAAGACATATGTCTTATGACCCTTTCAAAATTCAACTTTATACGGAATACCAACTAAAATTTTTAAAGGAAATTTCTAAAAGGGAGCCAATATTTTTATATTTCGATGCAACGGGTACTATTATTAATTCCCCAGAGTGGATTTCAACAAAAATTCTATATTATTCACTTATTGTTAAAAAAAAAGGACAAGGCCCCTGTACCAGTTGCAGAATTTATAAGTTCTGGACACAACATACCAGCAGTTTCAGAATTTTTAATGAATTTTTTTTTGGATTTTAAAAAATTAGGTGGTAAAATGTCATATATTAATAAAATAGAGACAGATTACAGCATGGCCTTGATCCAATCCATTTTAATGTCCGCAAATAAAATGGATTTAAAAAGGTTTTTGCAATTATCTTATGAAGATATTTTAAACGGAAACACCAAAAATACTGAAAATCTGGTTCTGATTCATATATGCTCAGCGCATCTTATGAATCTAGGTAAATTAAAATTCAAAAATTTTTTCAAAGACAACTGCCAAATATATTTAAGCCAAAAAAGTTTTGGCCAAAATCATTAATAGCAATGATTTTTTAGATTTGACTAATTATTTGTATGACGTGTTCATCGTTTTTGGCCTGGAATATAAACACTCATCCTATGATATTTCTTTTTCTAATATAGCAACTTTGCCTAAAAAAACAAAAAACATAAGGTTTTTTAATGTTCTTAAAATTGTTATAAAATCCAACCCATTGTTAAGAAAAGGGTCTCCATTTTTTCAGTATTTTTCACATATTTTTGGTATTGTTAAAAACAACCCAAATTCTTCTGGAGAAATTAACCCGTGCTACTCTACAAAATTTATAGACTATATTTTGGCACAAATTTTATCAGTATATCCATTGGTATCGGGAATTTTATTAAAAAAATTCAAAATTATTAGGGATACAAATTCTTCCGTGGAAAATTGGTTTAAAATTGTAAAAGGATTGGTATTCAAATCAAAATTAAGAAGAGAGTCATCCAGATTTATTCATTTGATGGAATCCCTTCTTAAACCAAGAATTGATTCCTATTTTATTTCTTTGGAAAGCACCAAAAGGAAAAAAAAAAAGAAAAAATTTTGATGACTCTTTTAATTATTCTTTTGCCGAAGAAATGTGGGGGAAAAAAATCAAGGGGCAAAGCTTTTTTACTAATTTTCCGAAATCTATTGACGAAAATTATCCAATTACCAGTAGCACTCCAAAAAAAAACGTTCATATTTCGGCCATTGAACCTGTCATTTCCCCAATTGTAACATTGCTTGATACTAATATTAATAATAAAACTAAATCTTTAGGTAAAAATAATTCGACCAGGGTTAAAAAAAATTTGACATTCGACTCTAGAATTGATTTTCCTTGGCAAAATGTTACAGATTTGAAAACTCTAACAAAATCGATAAATGTTTTGGGAAATCCTATTTCTCCAGCTGTATTTCGTTGTTTAAGGAAAGGAGCACTTATTGACGGTGTTATAATAGATTCCTTTCTTGATATTATGGTAGAAAAAGCGAAAGACAATTATTTAGATATCATAAATTTTACAACATATTTTTTACAAACACATTCTGAAAATAATTTTATAACATCGCGTGGATTTTACAAATGGGCTGCAAGAAATAAAATCTTAGAAAAAGATATTTGGCTTATACCATTTAATAGAGATTTAAATCATTGGGTTCTATATGTAATCATTTTAAAATATAGGCAAATGTTTTATTTAGATTCACTACATAATTCGGATAAGAAAATGGCAACAAATTTTTTATTTTCTTTTATTAATTCACATTATTTTCGCAAATTCCATGAACATATCCATTTAGATGAATGGACAGTCTTTACTCCAAAGGATATTCCATTCCAAGGAGGTAGTGTTGATTGCGGAGTGCATGTGTGTTTATGGGCATACATAATTGCTACGGGAAAAGTAATAGAATTTAATCAAAAAGATTTAGGAAATGCCCGGAATTGGTTAGGAAAATTAATTTGGGAATCTGATGGAATTCATCGTGATATGACTAGAAAACAACAAGTAAATTTAAATTTTCTTTTAACCGAAGAGGATTTAATAAAAGATTCTAAAAAATTAAAATTTTCGGAAATTAATAGAAGTGAAAATTTAAAAATTTTTTGTAAAAACAACGAATATAATAAAACCGTTGAATATTTGGGCAATTTAAAAGATCTCGTGTTTGATGCCAATTCATCTCGATGTGCAGGATCCGGCTGCGAAAATGCTTCTGGCACAATGTATTATTGCGAAGGAGGCTGCCACGATTGGTATCACAAACAATGTAGGAAGGAGTACAAAATTAAAAAAGGAAATTTTTTTTGCGGTCTATGTCAAAATTAAATTTATTTTAGAACCTCATATGTCCATGTTTCTGTTTGAAAGTTCTCCTTCTAAAACAATTCCATTGATTTTGTGCTTTAAAATATCTTTATAGGATTTCTAAATTTAATAAAAAAGAAAATTTTAAGAGTGTTCTAATGGAGTATAAATATTTGGATTTTTAAGAACAACCGACTCTGTATATTATTTTTTTTCTTTTAGACTTCAAAAAAGTAGGGGAATTTTAACGGTGATAGCCGTTAAAAATGGCTGATGTCCTAATTACAACATTATAAAAAAAAGTGCGGGAAAAATAGAGCGTAGGAGAAGAACGCCCAGCAGCAAAACAACGAACACTACAAAATTTTATTGAAACAAAGAGACCTATACTAAAGGTGAATAAATCAAAGAATTACACCAGGAAAAAAATATATATTAACTTGTATTTATTTATTTATTTTTTTTTTTTTTGCCAGGTCTCACGGGGGATGAAGCTGATCGCCTGCACGTGGTGTCCCCTGCTATTACCAAACGGTCAGCTTAGGAATTGAATAAAGAGAAGATATTGCACAAAACGTATTCGAATCTCGTTCGATCTTTTTTTTGTAATTTTTCTCCGGATTTAAAATTGGGAAAAAGGGGAGGGGGGGGGGGGGGGGGGGGGGGGGGGCGCCCCCTCCCCCCCCCCCCCCCCCCCCCCCTCTTAAAAAAAACTTCCTTGTGGGGGGGGGGGGCCCCCGCCCAAGGGGGAAGATTTATTTATTTGAATTGGCTACCAATCAATAATTTGAAATAAATAGGGATGGGGCAGGGCCGGAACTTCGAGATTTCTTAGGGGGGGGGGGGGACAAAATTAAATTTGACGCCCCCTCCATGAAATTTTCTATACAAAATTCATATCATTTTACCTTTTTTTAGTAAATCTTTCTTTAATTGCTGCCCCCTGATATCTGCCGTCCGGGGAATATACGCCCATTGCCCCCCCCCTTCTTGATCCGGCCCTGGGATGGGGTATAAATGGTCTAGGATGCCGAAAAAGACCAAAAAAAAAGACAATTATTATAATTAAATATTTTATAAAATTTTTATAATACTTTTTTAAATTTTCGTTTGTGTAATTATTTATATTAAAATATACAATATTTGAAGAAAATAAAAATAAATTTATAAAAAAATATTTATTTTCAAAAATCATTTTCTTAAGTAGTACCACATTATTGCAAAATAATTGTATTGTGCCTTATAAAGAAAATATATAAAATTTTAATTAAAATACTAAATATTTTAGAAATTTTTTATTTCATTTACTCTAGTATTATAGTTATATAAACATTATTAGTCTATAATTTGCTTATTTTGACAACTATCTAATTAAGTAAATTGCATATATGCCATATTTTAATTATATAAAATAAACATTTCTTTCAATATGTTTAAATAAATGTTATATTTTAGAGAGCATTTAAAGAAATAGACCCCTTTTAATAATATTTGAATAAGTTATATTAAAAATAAAAAAATCATTGTGTGGTTTTATGAAACCACGATGCAAGTGAAACTTTTTTCGGATCGTAGGCGTCGAGTGAAAGATAAGTTTTAGTGGGGGGGACGCCCCCCTAGTAGCGCCAATAAAACTTTCTGAGGTCTGGAATATCATTTTTCAATTAATTAGATCCTAGAGAGGCGTCATTTTAAATTTTATTAAAATCGAGTGAAAGGTAAATTTTAGTGGGGGGACGTCCCCCCTGGTAGCGCCAATAGAACTTTCTGAAGTCTGGAATATCATTTTTTAATTAATTAGATAATAGAGAAGCGTTATTTTAAATTTTATTAAAATCGAGTGAAAGGTAAATTTTAGTGGGGGGGACGTCCCCCCAATAGAACTTTGGGAGGTCTGGAATATCATATAGTATAGATATAGATAATCAATTTGATTTATATAGGCCTACTTTATTTATATTGTGATTAAATAAGTATAAATGCCGTAGCGTAGTAAAAAAAAAACCTGGTGTGAGTCGCCATGACGTCACAACTAGTGACGTCACGGCTTGTAGCGTCATGGCTTTTTACGTCACCTCGTTACAAAGCGACATGCTGATAGAAGAACCAAAAAATTCGTAGTGATATAATAAAAGTTTCACTTTAGAAAAATAAAAAAAATTATTAACATATTGTTGAAGAAGTTACATACGAATGCCATTGAACTCTTCGGTATCGGCAAATATCTTTGCTGTCTCTAAGAGAGAGTAGCAATAAAATAATAAATATTTCATTTAGATAAGAGCACTGAGTTGGAAGGGCAGGAGAAAAGATATCATCCTTCATAAATAGAAATAATAATTTTTTTTAAATTTCCTTTTAACAAATTTTTACAAAGGGATTGAGAGCCGTAAACAAGAGTTAAAGGTCCAACCCCAATAAAGTCTAGTGGTTCAAACTAAGCCGAGAGAATAACTTTGCCCAGACCAAATGGCTTAAATAAGAATGCCTGGACTCCAATATAGCCTATATAGACTAAGTAAAAATAAAACGGTTATCGGAAATGTCTTAAATGGCCTTAATTGCTGAAAAGACTATGTGTGTGAGTTTGAGTGTGAATGGGAAAAAAGAGTGAGTATTAAAAAAAAAAAAAAAATAGGTGTTGGCTGTGTCTTCTACACAGCCGGTGGCTTTTTAACGTGACAACGTCTTTTACTTGAATTCAAAAAAAAAAATTTTTCACGAATGTGTTTATTAAAGCTTTTGTTTGAAATATTATTATTAGGAGAATTTTTTTTCTCTTACCTAAGTTATATTGAAATATAAAGAGAGAAAGTATTGTTTTTTTTTTTACTAGTACTTTGTTCCATTAATAATCATGTTCAAACATTTTCATTGTAACAATATATGACAGGTGTGGCCAAACATTTATCCATTAAGGGCGAATTATGCTAAAAAATGAGGTTTTTCGAGAAAAAAACTAATTTTGGAGTTAATTATTCGGGATTTTTTTATTTATTCTATTAGAGGTTTTGTTTCTGCACCAAATGACATCTATTTAGTCTGATCGGATTAGCCGTTCGGAATCTACAGGGATTTAAACTTTCAAATTAGAATTTACCGCAGCGCGGTAGAATAAAATGATAGGAAAAAAACAATAGGTGAAATCTTTAGCTGAAAACTCATTCTTTCTAACTTTATACTACCCATAATTATACCTCTTAAGACAGAGGAGTTATTAAAGCCGATAAACTTTTTCGTGCATGCCCCTCTAACCTGCCTCTATAGACACATGATTGTAAGACGTTGTCACGTCAAAAAAAAACTGCCCAGCAGTGACGGGGCTAAGGGGGACAAGGTAGTGTAAACGATCCCCTCCTCCGGCAAGGACCAAAACCCATCTCCCCACCCGGTAGGCCACCACATCAGCTCGTTTATAAAGTAATTTGGAGGTATATAAATTTAATTGTTTTTTTTTAATATTGTTATTTAAACAATAAATAATTTTGAAAATAAAAAATAAAATAAAATTTAAGCTTTAAACTTTTTATTACAATGTAAAAAATAAAAATTATTTTTTTTCTTGTTTAAATAAATGAATTTTGTAACCCTCAATTGTTTCTCAAGTAAATAAAAAACTTTAAAAGTGCATCAGTAAAGTACTAGTACTCTTTGGGCAATTTTGATTAAAAGCTTATTTTCACGCTCCTGGGGGGTGTTTAACTTATAACCGTAGATAAAATTTCAGCCTCATTGCTTAATTCATTCATGTTTAAAATTGAACACAGACAGACCATGACACGAAAATCACTTTTTTGGATCCAAGGAACCTCAAAACGTGTATATCCATCAAAATCTCGACATCGAATATTTTACATGAATCTAATACTTTCTCTCTATATATATTAACATATATAGAGGTAAGAGAAAGTAAAAAGAATTTATAAATAATCAATAAAAGAGCAAGAGGGAATAAAATGTATTTAAAAAAAGTTTGTAGTTTTATTT
Source organism: Euborellia annulipes (assembly GCA_023213315.1). Classification (NCBI taxonomy): domain Eukaryota; kingdom Metazoa; phylum Arthropoda; class Insecta; order Dermaptera; family Anisolabididae; genus Euborellia; species Euborellia annulipes. The sequence goes on along the minus strand of JAKCPI010022161.1, from coordinate 562 downwards.
TTAGGAAAAGGAAAAAAAAGGAATGATAAAAAATTTATTTCTAAAAAAAGTGATGATTCATTAACAAAAAAAAAAAAAAAAAAACAATAAAAAATTAAAAGAATTTGTTTTTTTAATTTGTGAAAGTATTTTTTGTTTTAAGAAAGAATAAATATAAATAGGTGATGAAAACTTTGTATAAATAAAAGTTTATAATTAATTATTATAAAATAGGTTTAGAGGGCCAAGCGGACACGTATTCTGGAACAAAATTTACAGCCCTTCAGTGAGACATTGACCGCAACCAGAAGGCAGGTTTCCTGGAGATGGGGCTTTGTCACCCAGTAAGTCTGCGGTAAAAATTAAAAAAAAAAAAAAGAAAAATTAGTCTTTAAGAAGAAAAAAAAGAAAGAAAGAGAAAGTATAAAAAAATTTATTGCAATAAGTATGATGACTCATGAACAGAAAAAACCCATTGTAAAAATTTAACAAATTTTTTTTATTTATTTGGAATATTTTTTATTATAAGAAGCCGCTAATCTAAATCCAAAAAAAAATTAGTTTTTATTTTTTTTTCACCCCC